>VSMD01049379.1:0-58044 GCA_008750895.1 Mirza zaza | reverse complement strand
GAAAGACAGACGGCGAGAATCCCTTATTTTAGCATTGAACCATCACCATACATTACTTTACTGCATCCTTAATGCCCTTAAGACGACAGCAGCAAAGAAAACATATGGCTCACAACAGAAGAGTCAACAAAAGAACCTATTTGTTCACTCCTTGATTCTTTTGACAAATACATATGTATGGAGCACGTATTCTGTGCCAGGCAAACAAAGATGAAAGAGACAGTCACGTGGCGCTTACAATCTAAAAGCCTGCTGATCATTAATGGATACATTAACCAAAGCATTTAACAAGCACCTTTCCTGACCTGGCTCCATTCTAGTTATCTACAATCAAAACTAAACCATTAACTATTTCAACCTTAAGATCACAGAAAAATAGGAGCAGCCACAGAATACCCAACGGTTTGTCTCTTTCAAAGCGCTGTATATCTGTGGGCGACAGGCATCGTGTCTTTTGTTTAACCCTTCAAAGCACCTAACACCATCTGTGAAATTGACCTGAAATATGGGAAAGAGGAGTCACAGAGAAAAGGGAGAGAATGTTCAAAGCAAGAAAGCAGAAGAAAGCTGTTCTGCTGCTTGTGATTACGCTACTGTACCCAGGCACCCTTCGGAATCAGCGTGCCAGAAATCAGAAGCACTTGGAGTAGCTAAAAGCTCACATCCACTCTCAACTGCAGAGAAATCTTAGAACAGGAAGCAAAAGAGAAATTCGTATCGTGTACTCAATGTACTGAAGTTCTCTACATGTTCCGGAGAGAAAGAAAAGGGCAGCCAGACAACAGCTCGTGAAATCTCAGCCACAGTCATCAGAAACCAGCATACGCACTCACGCAGGCGACTCAACAGAAGTGGACAACGGCTGCTTTTATTCACCGACTGCTCACAGGAATGTCAGAAAGATAGGTCTCCTGCAAGAGCCCCCGGGGGAGCCCTCAAGGGTGTGGCTCGCAGGATCAATGATACCGCCCACCGGGTAGTATCAAGGCAGAATCCAGCCTTCAACCCCCGTCTGCCCTCTCCCACTCGACTTCTGCAGCCAACCACGTGGTAATGCCAAGTCAATGCTTCCTCCTCATGAATGCCCCAAATTTGCTTTTCTGTTTCCATGGATCTTAAAAAACACTAATTACCCTGGTTCAGTCCTCCATCACCTTTGGTCTACCTTTCTTTACTCTAGCCTTGCTTTTTCCAACACAACACACACACACCCCCCACACTCCCCTGCACAGGACCTTCTACCCATGCTGAACTTCTTTCAGCTCCCCAGACAGGCCTTTTGATCTCTCGTCTTTGGACTTTTGGATATGCCCATCCCTCTTCCTAAAGCAACCTCCCTCTGATCCTCACTCCCTTGTCTATTATCTGTTTGATTTCTAATTATCCTTCACGTTTCCCCTTAGACGCTACCACTTCCCCTGAGCAGCTTTCCAAGTTCCCCCTGACCGAGCTAGGTGCTTTTCCTATTTTCACACAGCGTCCTGGACTTCTACCATTCCAGGATCTATCTCCTCTCCCTGCATTGTAACTGCCTGTTTGTCTGATCTACACTTCAGACCATGCATTCTGCAAGGACAGAGGCTGCACTTGCCTTGTTCACCTTTATATCCTTGTCACCTAAACCAAAAAAGGTGATGACAGTCCACTAGTGAATGAGTAGCACGCAGTTCTGCAACTGGGTTCATCTACACTCCGCCCTTTCCCACTAGGCTCCATCTCTGGCCAGACTCTCTAACTGAGGGTAGACTGACCTACTTTCCACCTGTCTCCTGAGCTAGACCTGCCCGGAGCACCCGTGCACTGATGGGCGTGTCCTTCAGAGGCGGCCACGTTATATACACGAGCCAAAGGTATCTCTGTATATTGACCCCTAGGTGGCTCATTTCTTCATAGAAGGCTGAGATCCGTCAGTTCAAAGGCCTGCCTGTGCCAACTTCACATTTTTACACACCCCGTTTTTAACACAGCCCACATAAGCAGATTTTTAATCACTTAGAGCCTGCCTGCTTTGCACGCTCCTTGAAACTGCCTCCAATACCTGCTAGCCATAGATAAGCTAAACCTCAGGGCCACAAAGGCTCCAAGCTGCCGCTGCCTTTCTGAGTCCCCTGACCCAGGGACTGCCTGGCATGCTGCTGAGTGACATCACCTAAGCACATAATCCTCTCTCTCCTTCCCCTCTCCCAGGGAGTTCCCTTACCCTTGTCAACTTCTGAGTAGTGGGCCCCTCTGCCATAGCCTCTGGAGGGGCCCATGTTTCCAGGAACTCCCCCTGCATGCAAACCTGTCAAAGCATAGCCCAAATAAAGCTGAGTGTGCCTCTGTCACTTAACACTCATGTCTTGTTCCTTCAATCAGCCCCAAAGTCCCTTGAACAGTTCCTTACAGGCAGAAATTTGCAGAATTCTGTGTATTTATGATTGCTACGAAGTCCCAGCCTGATAACTTTAAATCTTTGACCCTAGCTTTAAATTTTTCATCTCGTTTAGTCACTATTGCTTCGAAAACATCATCTTTGCCTACAGAGTTCTGTTCCAACCACGCAGGTAATCTCCCGGCTCTCATGTCCCTTCCCACCTCTCTCAAATCCTCCTGGGTTTTCTGGCTCTAACCTCTATTCTCCTGTCCTGGACAACAATTTGGGGCACTAGCTTGATCAGTCCCAGACCATCTTCTCAGCCCATGCTCCCAGCAAACCACCCTGGAGCTTAAACTTTAGCCACAGATGCTGTAAAGAAGAGAGTCTTGGATTGGCTACTCTAGAAATTTCTAGTTTCCATCCCTAAGGGTCTAAGGTTCATGGTATTTGCAACAAAGCTGACACTAATGTGGCTGGAGACAGAACTGAGGATAATGAGTACAACAACAAATGGCATTTATGGTCTTGTGTGCAGATCTACAGAAAGGGAAAAAGAATTTGTTAGCATGCTATCATCCCATGCCTTGACTTTTAAGTTATTGCCTGTGACATTGAGTGAGCCTGAATTCTGGAGGGAAAGAATTCAGACATGCTTCTGAAGGCCAAATGCATTTTCTTGTTAAAGTTCTATCTACCCAAAAATAAGGTCTCACATCATATAATCAAATAGTGCAGTGGATAGAAATGTTAATACACTTAACCAATAACTTTTCTCTGGTGGATGTTAGCCCAAGTTCAGGCTTTAACCACATAAACACGTGGCTAGGGAGAATGACCGTGTATCTAAAGAGAATGCCATAGGAGATGGGATTATCAGTGAGGCAAAGTACAAGTGCAAAGACTACAAAAGTGACAATAGTCTTGGATTCCTTATTTCAAGGGCCTGCTGACTTGAGTTTCTCCATCTCCTGGTCCCTCCAGGCTGCACAAGACCTTTTTGAAGAACAAGGTAGTCTGATCTTGGCTTCAGAGGCATCAGCGTCTTACAAATATACACACAGCCGTGCTTGCTGCTGCGGGAACATCCTCAGGTGCTGTCTATGGTGCCAATTATAGGAAAAAGATCCCCAAGTTCACTTGAAAATGAACATCTAGCCCACGCGTCCTAAAACTACGGCCTGCGGGCCACATGCGGGCCACCTAGCACATGTATCTGGCCCTCCGGGTGTTTTTGCCACCGCTGCCTGTCCTGCTTAGCAGCCGACTCATCCTAGGCCCACGGTGTACACTCTCCAACAGTCTGAGAGACAGTGAACTGGCCCCCCTGTTTAAAAAGTTTGAGGACCCCTGATCTAGCCACCACTTTTCAGTAGTCATTCACTTCCCTCTTTCCAGATCTCTGGGACCTAAAAGAAAGTGCAGCCTAGGACAAAGGGAAGGCCACAAAGAAACAGCCTTAGAACATGAGAAGGGCTCTTTTCCAGCAACCTCCCCATCGTCTCTCCTATCCCTGACAAAATGCCTCAAAAGCAGACACCCAGCTCCCATGGCACCACGTTTGGGACACGGAGATGCCAGCTTCTCACAGGTCTGCTCACAATGGGACACATGTACAGGCCCGAGGTATTAAAATAGCTGTATCTATACACACGCAAACAAATACCACACACACCAACTTTGGAGAATGCTGTCGGCCATAACATCACAGGTGAGTTAGGTCTGGGTGTGGCAAGTGGACAACAAAGCATGTAATTGGGAATGAGGATTTGGAAAAATGAGAACAAGAGAGTCACAGAAAGATAGACTCTGGCCAGGCATAGAGGCTCGCCCCTGTAATCTCAGCACTTTAGGAGGCTGAGGCAGGAGGACTGACTGCTTGAGGCCAGGAGTTCAAGACAAGCATGGACAACATGAGACCCTGTCTCTACAAAAAATTAAAATAACCCGCCAGGTGTGGTGGTTTACACCTGTAGCAACAGCCACTCAAGAGGCTGGAGCAGGAGGATTGCTTGAGCCTAGGAGTTTAAGGCTGCAGTGAGCTGTGATCATGCCACTGCACTCCAACCTGGGTGATGCAATGAGACCCTATCTCTAAAAACCAAAATAAAATAAAGACAGATTCTTAGTCAGGAGAAAGCCACCAGTGCTCCTATGCTAGTAACCAGGACTTGACTAGTAACTAGCCAAGCCATCAATGCCAGATTACTTGACTTAAGGGTAAGTGACTTCTAAAGAACAAAGCTAGCCCTTACTTTATTTTTCTTCATTCTGTGGCATTTTCCAGAAGAATCTACTCTAACTTATATTCTTAGTTGCAAAAATACTAAGAATTTTAAATTTCTCACAGCGGTGTCTCACAATTAACCCCACATGTCTATTTTTAAATGTTTCTGTTTCTTAGCAGATGGTTATCTGTGCTCTGTAAATTTGTCTCATTTTTCATTCATCCATTCAATAGGTATTTATGCACCAGATATGGTGCTTGGTGCGGCTGACACTGCCATTTGCCCAGCCAATATCCATTTGCCCTTTCTTCCCAACAGAATCTTGATTTTGTTCAAGGAACAATGTAAATGCTTAACAATCCTCCCCTTCCCAGAATGCTTTGCACCTAGGAGTGCCCATGACCTGGATTTTGCCAGTAAGAATGTATGTAAGTATCTATGGGCTTCTGAGAAAACTACTGTTTGTCCAATAGAAGGGAAAGAATGATTTGAAACTCAACCTTTTTGTCTTCCCATTTTTCCCTTCCTGGAATGCATATATAATGAGGGAAGGAGAAGCCATCTGGAGACCACAGCTATGAAGGGGGTGTGCAGCCTTCCTGAGGTACCTCAGTCAGCAAAAAGAACTCTGCTCCTACCATTAACAGCCTCACTCTCAAAAACAAATGGCCAACGGTTACCAGTCATTGATTATGTGAAAGACAGACTTGAACCCCAAGAGAGAACATTCAAAGGATAAGAAAGCTCTTCAAAATTAAAACTAGGAAAGCTAAATGTTTTAAAAATATATTAATAGGCAGTTTAGAAGAAAAAGCTGGAAAAATATTCCATAAAACAGCAAAAAATAAAAAAGATGAAAAATGGGAGACAAAGTGTTAGAAAATTAGAGGATCTAAGAGGTCCAACAACTGAAGGCATCAGAGAGAACTTAAGCAGAAAAAGGACATGAGGAAATTATGAGCAAAATGTTCAAGATTATCCATAATTAAAGTTATTTCATTTTAGAAAAAGCCTCTGAGTATCCAGTATAATGGATGAAAATAGTCCCAAACTTTACCGAGATGTATCATGAAACTTTAGAACATTCTAGACAAAGAGCTTAAAAGCTCTCAGGAGGATTAAAAGTAAGGTTTCACACACACAAGATCAAAAGTATGACATCAGACTCTACTGCAACTTCACAAGCCAGATGGTTACAGATGACATTCTTAAAATTCTGTTGAGAGAAAATTTCCAACTCAGAATTCTATACCCAGCCACACCACAGAGTATCTGAGAGGCAGAGAGAAGACATTTTAGACATGCAAGGCATCAGGAACTTACCCTCATGCATCCTGTATCAGGGGAGTAAATCAAAGAATGTGAGTTCCAGAAAATAAGTCTCCAACACAAGAGAGGCCAAGAGAATCCCGGAAGAAGAGAGAAAGGAATATCCCTGAGCAACAGCAAAGCAGTAGGCCTGGGACTCGACAAATCCAGATGGAGACATGACAGAAGGTTCCAGAAAAGACTTGAAGATAAAATTGATATAATATCCAAGCTCTGTGAATAAATTCAAAGGAGGCATATACAGCTGGGAGAGAATGTCGAGATAAATTAATGATGAATACATAGTAAATTAAACAAGACTATTATTAGCTTCAGGGAAACTAAAAATGTACGTAGTAAAGAAAAAGTAATCATGGAAAATGCATACTCAGACTATCATATCAGCATTATATACTGATCTAATCAAACTTGGAAATAACTATATTGGAAGGATTTGAGTATGAGAAGTGTGCACATGTGTAGTGGAGGTGGGGTATAAAAAGGTCAAATTATCATCTTCCAGAGTGAAAATACACGTAATAGCTTAGTATGGTGGTGTTTAGGGAAAAGGTTGAAGAAAAAAGGAGACAGGAGGGTGACTGGACAAGGGGTGAGTGGTCCAGGTCATGTTTTTAAATTTATACAGTGACCATTCATAGCAACTTTTGGCTGCCCAGCATTGGCACTCTCCCTGTGTTCAAGGAATTATCCATCTTATGAGGTGGTGTAGACTTTCTCCTTCTATGGAAACTGGAAACACCAGACGCTGCTTCCCCCAGGCTCTCTTGCACCTTACCTGGGCTCTAACAACTAGGTAAGGACACTCTGGTGGCAGTGGCACCAGTGGTAGCACACAGTGGCCAGTGCTGGTGGCGTTGACAGTTAGAAACTATGGAGACCAGTGCCCAGCAGTGGCTGCAGGGGTGGTAGGGAGGGGTATCCCATGGAGTCGGTTCTGTGGCCGAATGTGGGGTTTGACTCCTGCCTGCATAGCCCTGAACTCTGTTCTCCAAATTCAGAGCTCTGTGATTGTATAAAAGCTACTCATTTACCTTTTAATGCATTCAATTTTCTGCATAAATCATCCAGCGTTGGTCTCTGCTACATGCAAGGAAGAAACTGACTGGTTCAGAAACTGACACCAGGTACCTGCATGGCATTACACACTCCAGAAAATATAAGGAATCTAGATTTGGTTATCTGGATTCTTTGGAGCTTAAGGAGTGAAAATCCAGCTACTAACAAACAGCGAGACTCTGGAAAGAATATCACATTGATCAAATTATGGCCTGGGGTCACCTGGAAAGCAGCAGCCACTCCAAACAAGACTCTGGGTGACCAAGGGGACAATTCCACAGAACACTGTCATGGTGAACGCTGTGATACACTGCCCAGATCTGCCTTCTGGAATGCAGGGCTCATTGTCCCAGCTTGTGGGGTCTGACCAGTAGAAACCCCCCAGCTGTGAGCCTCCTCTGGGGTCTGCTTCTGCTCAGGAAAGCTGCGTGGCCCAAGGTCACATACCCCTCCCTGCATCAGCCTGTAGCCAATGACTGCGACCAGGGGGTATAAAGGCTTATCCTCCTCCCTGTCCTTGGGCCAGCCCTGAAGGACCATCCCAACCTCAAGAACCTCCCATGGGATCCGCTGAAGCTGCCCTAAAGACGGCATCACAGTTCATATCTTCCTTCCATCCCTTTCCTTCCACAGAGGTTCATCTCAAGAGAACTTCCTGGCAAACAGCCGCCAGCCACCCTCCCTGGGGACCCCAAGCCTGCAGCTACTACAGGCATGGTGTCTTTGATTTCAAGAAACATGCCGTAGGCTGTTTGCTTCCAACTGCCACGGAGAGGTTAAAGAATGAGAAGAAGAAAACGACAGGCTTAAATTCTCAGCTCAGGTCAGGGACTGAAACCTAGGGACCTTTTATGACTTTGCAAAAAAAACAACAATCTCTTCTCTCCTGCAGTCATAAGGCTCAGTAAGCAAAAGAAAGAAAAAAGAAAAAAAATACCCAAAAGTTTGATCCTCATGTTTATTAAATGACACCGTCAGCTGAATTCTCACCCTTGCAAGGCATCTATAGATGAGGGTACCAATCTACAGAGAGCAGAACTCCTAAAAAATAAAATGGGGATTTATGATGATTCAGAAAAGCCTCAGACCCCAAACCTCAGGGAAGACCCCTTTGCCATCAGAGCAGCCGCTCTTTCCCTGTGTAGTAAGTCTGATCTGGCCTTGCCTCAAGATCCTTGTAATGAGGTCACGTGAAGGAATTACTTTGTAAGAAAAGCCTATTCTCCTTGTCCCTCCTGCTCACCACTCCTTGCTGTCTAGAAATGGACCCCAGCGTGGCCCAAGGGGGCTGTTACAGGGCTTTACTCCCAAAGAGCTGCAAGGTTTCACTACCGTACATTGACAAAAATATGACCAGTATGTGGGGGAATGAATTCTGAGGATTCTAGATTGAGGGAAAAAGAACAAACGTTAGATTACGCAGAATTATCTATACGAGGACACTCATTCAGGATCCCACATGCCAGCCGTGGCAGCCAGGAGTGGAGGTGATTATGAGAGTTTGGAAACTCATAACGCCACAACTGCCCATACGTATGGTGCCGAGATGCCAGAAATTCACCGGGAAATCACAAAGGAAATAGAATGAATTCAGGAGATAAGAATGTCAGACTGGATTGATCATGTGTGACCTGCTAACCCACCCTGTAATTGCCCCTAAGAGAGCCCAGAAGACAGTCCCTCCACCAAGAGTTTGAGAAATACGTTAGTGAGCAGAGCACAGCGTCTCAGAAATGTGTTGCCAAGGCCATTTCTCTTTGGGCTGAGGGTGCTGTTAGGGGACAATGAGAGTCTTCATTTCAACATGGAGACCAAAATCCTTAAGTGATCAAGATTAAATCGTGCCACTTAACCCCAAGGCAAAGCGAGCATGATTGCCCCAGTAAGCCGCATGGCCAGCCTGGTGGTCACAGTGCTCTGGGATTTCCGGCAAAGGTTAACTGATCATCAGGTCCCTTGATCTTAAAAAAAAAAATAGGCATTTAACCTTAGGTGAGTTACTGAATCTGTCTGTGTCTCTGTTTCCTCACCTGTAAAATAGAAATAAAACTTCTACCTACTCATAAGGTTGTTACGAGAATTACATAGGTTAATATATGTAAAGCTCTTAAAGCAATGTTTGGCATACATTAAATGCTCAATAAATTTTACCTATCATTACTGTTACTACAACTATTATTATTGTCATCATATGTTTAACTAGAAAATAATCTAGTCTTAGTGAACAAGGCTTGACTTAAGCCACCATAACTGTCAAAATCCTTTACCCAATTTCAATACCTGAGTCAATTCACAGCTCCTCTGAATAGAGAGAAAGCTGAGTAAACATAAGAAAAATCATGAATACCATCATGTCAATGGAACCTATAAAAGTTAGGAGTCCTAGGTATACCAGATGCCTTAGTAAGACATGCATACTAGAAATAAACATACACGCGCGAGCCACACACACACGTAAGTGTATATCACCTCAGAGAAGTTACTCAGGCTTCAAGATCCAAGTAAAGGACGAGTTGGTCCACTTTATACCACTTACCCCTAAGAAAGAGGCACAACTATTGGTAAGCTTCTTTGGAATGTGAGGCAATGTGTACACAGATGGATGTGTCACTCCAACTCACTTACCAGGTGAGCTACGCTTAACCACAGGACACCAGAGGACCATGTTACCTGAGTAGTCCATCATCAGTTAGGAGATATCTGATCCACTCTACCATATCAGATAGCATTCCATTATCAATAGATACATACATATGCATACACACACACACACACACACACGATCCTGAAGTCACAAATAAGTTTCAGAAAAGGGGGAACTCACTTTGCCAGTGCGCTGACTCCCACTATATTCCCGTCTTTCCCTCATCCCACTCCTAAAGGCCCCAGGAGGACTTGAAAGAGGAAGGGGAAACTGAGTCCTGGTCACTGATGGCTCTCCATGATATGCTGGAATCTGCTGGAAAGGGACAGCTTCAACCTTATACGTGAGGTGGTCCCAGGACAGCAACCAAAGAACAGCCTTACATTGGGTGGAATTTCAAGCAGTACACGCCATTGGCCAATCTGTCTGGAAGGAAAGGATGGAGAACTAATTCATGGGCATGTCCAACAGTTTTCCTAGGATAGTTAGAAGAAATGAGATTGAAGGAATGTTGATAAGAAGGTTTGAGGAAGGTGTAAATGAACACCTGAAAATGGGCCCAGGGAGGATATCTGTGACCCATATAAACACTCAACAAAAAGGCCCTGCAGCTCTCAACAAGGTGACATGCGACATGCCTGTGTACATCAGCCTGCCTCACTCCACAGCCATTCCAGTGGGCTCATAACCAAAGTGGCACTACAGTGGCTATGAAGGCTTTGCATGGGATCAACATTGTAGACTGTCTCTCATCACAATTAGCCTAAATGTCAGCACAGCTGACAGCTTCCATGACCCGTCTCCATGACCTACCATGTTCTGGTGTCAGGCTGATTACACTAGGCCCCTTGTATTTTGAAGGGGCCAGAGAGCTGTATTTATTCTGGATGTGCACTTGCTTTCCAAACCCACCATGCTCCTGCCAGTCCCACAATCCATAGACTCACCTAAGACAGCCATTATCATTTTATCAAGTTAAAGCATCACTTTGCATGACCTCACTTTGTAGCAAATGGCGTCAGACAATGGGCTGTGCCTTTGGGATTCATTTGTCTTATCCCATCATTCAGAAGCATCTGGCCTTACAAAATAGTCCATATCAAAAGTTCTAGTCTAGCACACCAGATGAAAAGTATCTTGTCATGTTGAGATACTATCTCATAGGATGTAGAATGTGCTCTGAACCAGCAAAATATATAAGGTGTTCTTACCTATAACCCAAATATGTAGGGTTGGTATTCACAGAGTGGAAGAGGGAGTGGCACCTCTCACCATTATACCTCTTAACCCACTCTTAAAATATCTTCTTCCCATCCCTGCAACTGCATGATGTGCTTGATTAGAGATCTTGCTATACAGCACAAGAAATGCTTCCACCAGGGGACACAGCAACAATTCTAGTCTCAAAGCTGAAACTAGTATCACTTGCCATTTGGGGTTTCTCATGGAACTAGGTGAATGAGTAAAAAAGGGGTAGATGAGTAAAAGAGCTTATACTATCATATAAGCCAGGAAAGTTAATCTTTACTATCAAGGGGAAATAGAGTTAATTCCATACAGTGGAGGCAGGAAGGAGTATAGATGGAGCTTAGGGGATTGTGTTGGGTGTCTCCTAGCATTAGCGTCTACGGTTAGCTGGAGGAAGACAACAGCAGCCAAATATATCATAGGCCTTGCAAGGCTTGAACCTCTCAGGAATAGAGATTTGGATGACACCACTGAGTTAAGAACCTAAATAGCAGAAGTACTGACTGAAGGCAAAAAGAACAAGGAATGATGGGAAATTAAAGGGAAAAATCATAAACCCCCTGATCAAGGAACACAAATTAGCTGGCTCTATATCAAAATATGACATTCTCCACAGAAATAGACAAAACAACCCTAAAATTTATATGGAACCACAAAAGACCCCAAAGCAATCCTGAGCAAAAAGGACAAAGCTGGAGGTTATCACAGTACCTGACTTCCAAATATACAAAGTTATAGCCAAAATACAAAGTTATAGCCAAATATAAAGTTATAGCCACCAGATCAGCCTGGCACTGGCATAAAAGCAGACACATAGACCAATGGAACACAATAGAGAACTCAGATATAAATCCACACATTTATAGCCAACTCGTTTTCAACAAAGATGCCACGAACATACAATGGTTTGGAAAGGGCACTCTTCAATAAATGGTGCTGGGAAAACTGGATAATCATATGCAGAAGAATGAAACTAGACCTCTGGTCTCTCACCATATGCATCAATCAACTCGAAATGGATTAAATACTAAGACCTGAAACTGATAATTGACATGATAAATCTTCACACTTCCGATAAACTGAGCACCTCCTTTTCCTTGAAACCTTCACAAAACCATTTGTTTCCTCCTTAACTTATAATTATTCCTTCTCACTCATTGCTGACTGCCCCTTTTCTACCTGTCCCTTAAATGTTAGTGTGCTCTAAAATCCTAACCCTTCCAGCAAGGTGTGTCGAATGCAGGTGCTGTCCAGGCCCAGAGGGGGCAGAGGTAGCCCCACGTAGGGCTGGAAAAACCCTGGCGTGGGTGACATCCACAGCCAAAAGCCCTGTCCACCCTGTGGCTCAGGGAGCAATTTTTCCTGGAGCCTGGTCTCCACCTGAGAGGCTGATTATAGCAGCTCTCAGCCTAACTGGAGATTCAAGTAGAAAGTTAAAAATAATAATAATCAACATCGCTCTGAGAAGAGATAAAAATAAATGGGAAGAAAATTTTGACATCTCCAGGAGAGGATTAGAGAGACTGAAAGAAAAACAAATGTCACCCCGTTGCCATGGAGCTCCCAATGTCCTCTCATTTACAGTGAGTAGCGATTGAGTCCTGATAGACAACCAGCCACCACTGCTTTTCCTGTCTCCACCAGAGAGGATTTAATACCCTCTGCAGAGTTTGTGAGCATCTTCATCATCTGATTAACCACATCCAATGAACCCCACAATAAACCACCTCATTTACATTTCCTATTCCTCTTAACTTCGTAGTGATCACTTTTTTGAATAATGATGCAAGGTAGGTACATGATTTCCTCTTTGCCGCCTTATGCAAAATCCTGGATCCATCACTCGTTTGGATATCTGGCTACTCACACAAACACCAGGCTAAGGTCATTTCCGAGGCAGACTCCCTGTGAAATTTTATTTCATTGGAACCTCCACATGAAGTGTCATTAAGCACCTATGTGGTGAGCACTGCGGGAGCACGACACCAGAGGTGACAGCATGGCTGCTTCTCTAGCGCGGCTCTCACTGTGCTTGAGGGTGTTCAGAGGGGACCATTCCGGACAGGCTAGGATGTCATCCAGTGCTGAGATCCTCGGTGAAGATGAGTTGCATGTCTTCTAGCATGCAAGACAAAGAGGCATCTTTTCTGTCTAGGCCGCTGCCTGACACTCAACTGCAACTTTAAGATGGGGGGTGGGGGGGGGAAGGCCATCACAGAAGAGAAAGCCCTGCATCGAGGAAATAAAAATGACAGAACGGCTGGGTGTGATGGCTCATGCCTATAATCCTAACTCTGGGAGGCTGAGGCGGGTGGATCGTTTGAGCTCAGGAATTCAATACCAACCTGAGCAAGAGCAAGACCCCATCTCTACCAAAAAAAAAAAAAAAAATAGAAATTAGCTGGACAACTAAATTTATGTATACATACATATATATATATATATGAATAAATTAGCCAGGCACAGTGGCGTGTGCCTGTAGTCCCAGCTACTCAGGAGGCTGAGGTAGCAGGATTGCTTGAGCCCAGGAGTTTGAGGTTGCTGTGAGCTAGGCTGTTGCCATGGCACTCTAGCCTGGGCAAGAGTGAGATTCTGTCTCAAAATAAGTAATAAAAGTAACAGAAAAAAATTAACTCTTTATGAATTCACAAGGAAATCAGGAACAATAGCCAGGACCCAAAGCCCACATGGCCTTTGCAAACTTTATAATCTTCTCGTGCTTATTTTATCTTTCTCAACATCCCAAGAGGGATTAGCCCCGAGACCCTGAAGCGGGGGTGAGCCTGTGCATTAGAGAGCAAGGGGGTGTTTGCTGCGATGTTCTCCTCCCCACAGCAGCCTGGGGTACACAAACCCTTAGAGTTGTGGACGGCAGGTCCGCCTGAAGGAAAAAGATTCAGTTGGGACCCACCGGGCCATGCCACAGTGAGGCCATCTGAGACTCCTTGGTAGGGAAGCAGAACACACCAGGCATCACCATTTAACACAATTAAAGCAGCATATTCCCTTCTGCCTCTGTTTTTTCACCTTTGTTTTTATTCTACAACACTGGCTTATCGTCTCCCAAAATTAACAATGTGAACCATGACCCAAGTCAGCCATGACCTCCCATTCACCAGCATGAAAGACTCTTCAACGCCCTCTTCTTCAGTCTCTCATCAACTCATGATAAATTGAGACTTCTTGAAACCTTCACAAAACAATGCTTCCTCCTTTGTGTATCAATATTCCTTCCCATTCGTACTGGCTCCTCTTCTTCTGCCTCTTAAATCTTGGCATTCCCTAAAGTTCTATACCTGTCCCCCTCCTTTATCCTCATTCTACACATTTTTCTAGGAGATCCTTTCACTCCCATGGCCTCAACTGTCCCATATGTGCAATGGCTCCCAAATGTCTGTCTCCACTGCCACACTCCCTTCTCTTGAGCTCCGGTTCCATCTTTCTGACTATAGTACAAGTCATCCCTCTGTATCCATGCGGTACTGGTTCCGAGACACCCCCCTCCCCATCCCAATACCAAAATCCATGAATACCCAAGTCCTTTACATAAAATGGTATCATATTTGCATATAACCTCAGACAACCTTCCATATATTTTAAATCATCTCTAGATGCAAGGGTTGTGGAGGGGAGCGGCTATAAATACAGATGAAGCTTCACTTGCTCGCCTGCCATGTGCCCCCCACCCCTTCCCGAGTTTCACGGCAGACAATTTTTCCACGGACCAGGGGCAGGTGGCAGCAGAGCTCTGCAGTCCAGGGGATTGGGGACAGCAGAGGTAAGGAGTAACCTCGTCCCCTTTTGTGTCCTCTGTCCACTGAATCTATATGGACATCTCCCCTCACTCCTATATATTAATAACTATACATGAAGAAAACCAAAGTCTTCATGTATGGCTTCTCTAGAACAAGTTTCTTAAGAATAAGGACTATATTCTTATTCATCTCTATATCCCTAGGGCCAAGTCCAAAGCATGAGAATATTTGCCTACTGAATGGAAAAATGAATACGACAACACACAGCTCAAATGTTAAGCACGCAAGTGCTAAGGGAATTCAGCATAAAGGCATTTTCAAAGTTTGGAAGGGGTTAATATGAGAAGGTTGCTGTTTTGAGTTAGGATTTGAATAAGAACGGAGCAAAAATATGGGTTGGCAAAGAAAAGGTTATCAGGAAGGTGACTGTATCATTTAAATCGTGACAGTTTGGAGAATGAAAGGAACTGTTATGAATAATCATGCCAAGGCAACAGGTACAAAATAGGGCTGCAAAATGGAATACGTGGTAACCCTACAAAATCATGAGCCTCAAATTAATGGTTTTAAGAGTGACATGAAACAATGACATGAAACAATGACAAATTAAATCTTCTATTTTCCTGGCTGCCTCTCATACTAATTTTTAAAACTTTCAAGATACCATACACCTGGCTCTTTTGTATTCAGAAGCAGGCATTTCTTCCTAGTTGCCCACCAACAACTCTCCCCCTCAAAGCTTGCTATTGGAAATTCAATTTGGTTCAAGTGTCCAATCTCTTCCCCATAGTGATCTGGGAGAAATTCCTAGTTGTAACCGTAATCATGGGATGACTGTGCTGTGGGGGCATAGGACCAGTTATGGCCACAAGGTACCAGGAGAGGCTGCTGGGGTTGCATCTTGGGAGAAGTTCCACCCTCTTAAAAAGATGCACAGTGGAACTTCCATGTCTGGCAACATAACAAATTGCCCAACCAGACAATCACTCCCAATGAAAATGCCTAAGAAATGTTGGGTAAGATATTTAAAATCATCTTTTTAAATACATATATGAGCTGTTTGGAAAATAAAGGAAATCCTTGGAGGCCGCAAATAATACAAAACATAAGCAGAAAAATAGGTGAACATTCATTCATGGGTGAATGGGTGCTTGTCTTTGCCCTGGTGGCACCTGCCAGGCCACAGGTACCTAGAGCTTGGCTGTCCATGAGCCACCTGTGAGGACAGGTGGCAATGCTCACAGCCCATATACGTAGGAGGTCAGAGTAAGATCCCACATAAATCCAGATTTCCAAAGGCCAAAATTCCCATTACCTGCGTGTCCCCCAAAAAACTCATGTCAGAAATTGAAAGTGGTACCATGCTGGTAGCAATGCCAGACACCTGGCAGAAATAAGCATAAATCTTCTCTGAATGAATATATCCCAAACACAGACACCAAAGAATTCCCAAGGACAAAACAGCAATTAACACAAGCTCACCAGTTAAACATCCAAAAACACGAGTGCAAACCGGCAGAAGTAAAATGGGGAATCAGGCTAACAAAGATTGCAGATGTACAATTACCAGCTATAGAATATAAGATAAATATGTTCTGCATGTTTGAAAACATAAGAAACAAATTTGAAAATATATGTGTGTGCAGGAAAGAAAAGCTCCAAGGAAAGACCTTGCAGATATGAAAAAATACCAAAGAGAACTTAAATAAAAAATTGATAAATCACAAAGATAAAAAGCAAATTCAAAATTAGAAGATTAACAAATTTAACCTAAATAGCAAATCAGTAATATGAACACACATTAAAAAGAATCACTTCAAATGGCTTTTGAACACAGCATATTCACTCAGTATATACCTATTATAAGAATAAAAAGAACAGACATACTTTCTTAAATGTCAGTTATTTTATTTTTAGCCATAATTATTGAATATTACAATTTTGAACCTATTTTTGTATAATGTCAGAACAAATAAGGTGTTCATGTAATTAGGAACTAAGATTTTCATTACTAAAGAAGGAATGCACGAATATAAAGTCAAAGATTCTATGGAAAAAAGACAGGTTAAATTTGAATTTAAAATATCAATATGAATTCATGTTTTATAAAACTCAGGTTTTATAAAATATATAAATATATAAAAATATATTTCCTACATCGGCACACTGAAAATCTTCAAGCCTCCAAACATGAACGCCCCTGTAAGCAATGAACACACCCAAACCTTGGCTCCTAAATATGTAATTCCCCCAACTAAAAGAAACCAAGGCTCATTTTGACAATTCGGTTGATTGCAATACAGGGCCAGGGAAAATATAAGGTGAGTGCTGGGACATCTTTTATTTCTAGAAAGCAAGGAAATGCTCCGAGGCAAACAAATGCATGTCAAATTAATACAGTAGCCAGCAGGACCAAATTTGGGACAATTTTAGCATCAAAAATTTCCATATTTAATCATAAAACAAAATTATTGAACACCACCATTCAAGGGAAGTATTTCACTCAACTCCTTACTCTATAAAATAATATAAAAAGAGAAACTATTACACACTTGCCCTTTTTAGGAGAAACTGTATTTAACCCCAGTTCATGATGGAAAGGTCTTCTTTACAGAAAAATGCCAGCTATCCCATGCAGATATGACGACAGATTTAGAAAATCAGCATTTCCAACTCCCAGTGAAAAGAACAATTCAGGCATGGTTCATCCGAGGATGTTAGAACTATTCACTAACACTATTCCAGGTTATTGGGGAACAGAGGACTCACATAGCCCTGAATTAACACCCAACATGTTATTTGCCAGTTGCAAAGGGAGAAATGTACCTTTACAAGTGAGAGATCTGGCAGCCACCAACATGTACAAGTGATTTCACTTAGCCATGGATATACTGGGAAACCACCTGACATTCATTTCATGGATACAATACAAAGTATACAGTATCTTGTATGAAGTGACTTTGCATAAAAAAAAAATTAAGTTTTATTAAATCAAGGTCCTAGAGCAGGGGTCCTCAGACTTTTTAAACAGGGAGCCAGTTCACTGTCCCTCAGACCGTTGGAGAGTGCACACCATGGGCCCAGGACCAGTCGGCTGCTAAGCAGGACAGGCAGCGGTGGCAAAAACACCTGGAGGGCCGGATAAATGTTCTGCTAGGTGGCCCACATGTGGTCCGCGGGCCGTAGTTTGAGGATGCCTGTCCTAGTGGATCTAGATCTAGCTTTTGGTTTACAGAAACTAGAAGGGATAGAAGAACAAATTTAAGAAAAATGTGATTTAAAAAAATCAAAAATCCAGTGTGTGGGACATTCTGTAAGGTCTCTGGACTCTTCCAAAAAGACAGTATCGTTTATAATAAGTGATTGAAGTAGTCTAGATTGAAGTCGACTAATAGAAATGAAATCAAATGATAAATTCAAACTGGTTCTGGGTTGAGAAAATAGCTTAAAAGTGTATTTTGGAGACAACTAGGAAAATGAAGATCAACTAGATGATATTAGAGGATTATTTTTAAGTGTGATGTCTGATTGTATAATAGGCAGAACATTATTTTTAAGCGAAACGTTAACAATTGTTGGATCTACATGGTAGATATATAGTATTCATTATATAATTCTTTTGAAGTTTCTTGATTAAAATTTTTCATAAGAATTGGGGAAAATTTTAAATACATAATATCACCTATGAGGTATTATAGCTAAAAATAATTAACTTTAATCCATGAAGCTTTTCGATATAACTTTTAGTTTATAAGAAACAGAGGGCATAAAGGAATAAGCTAAATGACATTTTGAGAAACCAGATGACAGAACATTCAGTGTGACAACTGGCTGGTCCCTTCAAGTCAGTGGCATAAAAAGGGTTGGTGTTAAATTAAGACAGTCTTAAGGGACAAAACAACTAGACACAATCTGTCGTCCTGGATTGGATACTCGCTTGGCCAAACTAGGTATAAGGGACATTTGGAGTCAATTGGTAAAATCTGATTATTGTCTAGGGCATCAAATGAGAATGAAAATTTGTGATGTGGAAGGTAACAGATCATTAACTAAAATAAATCTCAGGTTATAAACTTTTACATATACAAGTTTTTTATATATAATTTTTATATACATATAAAACAAACTCATTTGGGGAAATCATAAATATGTGTATAAAAAACTATGGGAAAAAGATGAAGGATAAGTATAGAGATTTTATCAATAATGATCATCGGATAGATGGTTATACAATGCTTTTCTTTTAAAATTTTGGGTGATCTATATTTTACCACTTTCTACAATGCAAATGTACATAATTTTAAAAAAGACTTTTACTTTAAAAGCTTTAGAAAATACAGAAGAATATCTTTATAACCTTAGAGTAGGAGAGAATTGTTTTTAAAAGACCCAAAAAAGAACCATAAAGAAAATTTATAAATGCAAAGTCTGTTCATCAAAACATAAAAAACATTAAAACTATAAACCAAAAGAAAATCAGTTTTTGCAACATCTATAACAAAAAAAGATAACAGAATAAATATTCCTGTGAAACCATAGGTAAACATAAATCCCAGTAGAACGGGCAAAAGTTATCAACAGTTATTTCATTGAAAAATAATATGCCAGAGTCCTTTAAAGTCTATGAGAACTTGCTCACATTCATTAGAATCAGGGAAATGTGAATTAAAATCATGAGAGATAACATACACCCACCAGATAATGGAAACTCTCTCATACACTGCCAAGAACAGTATAAATTGGTTTAACCAATTTAAAAAATAATGATCTGGCATTATCTTATGAATCTGAACATGAACATGGCTCACAATACCTATTTCTAGGTGTATCTATTAGAGTAGTGTTTTACAAACTCTAGATAGTGGCCCACCCAATTTAGTCGTTTCTAACTAGCGTTTTAAAATAAAATAGTATAGAATAGAAAGTCATATATCTCTGTATACTGCAAGTGGCTTAAGGTAAAGTATGGCTTTGTGAGAGTTCATAAACACACACACACTCGATCCCGTAATGCAAAACACATTTCTTACTATGGGTCATGTGCCAAAGAGTTTGACAACTACTGCCCTGAAGGGAAACTCCTACACATAAGCTCCAAGAGACTTGCAGAAATGGCATTATGTGCAACAGCAAAACCCTGGAAAAACTCAGAAGTCCTCCATCTAGAATGGACAATTTTTTACGTATGGATGCACTGCCCTGCTATATCACAGCAAAAATGATACATATAATGGTCGCATGTATCAACACAGACGCTTCTCAGAAACATATTAAGAAAAAAAAAAAACAAAACCATAGAAGAATATACAAAGTATGAACCTATGTATATGAAGAGATCTTAAAATATGCAATGTTAAGGATTTAACTGTGATAAAGAGCACAATGAAAAAGAAGGGAAGAATAAACACAAAAATCAGGTTATCCTTTTGGAGAGGGTGAGGGGGTGATGGGATTAGAGGTGCAAACAAAGGACATCTAGCATTCAGGTTAGTTCTCAAGCCAAGTGGTACACACACAAATGGATCACTGGTCCCATCTTTGAGTCACTAAATCTACCACCCCAAGCACTGATCTTAGGTGTAATTGTTACAGGGTTAACTTTTCCTTATTGCTCAAGCCCTACTTAGAGTTGTATTTTCCACTATTCATAGTTAAAAACATTCCAACTAGAACAGTCCCTTAATTTAGATGCTGTACAACTGGGATCTGACTTCGTATAAACTCTCATTTAATCCTATTCTGTATTTAATCCTAATCCTATTCTAGCAGTATCATTAAAACCTTACAATATTAGTTACCCCCAACTATAAAAATATTTGTTTGTAAAGGAGACCATCAGTTAAACAGTTCAGCATTTTTTTTTTAATCCTAATAGACTTATTCCTTGGAAACATTCTGATGAAGCACACATGATACCAAGGACAATCAAGATTAAGAAAAAAAAAAATCTATAAGTCACCAAACAGATAAGGAGCCAGGCTTGTACTCTTGCCCTCAAGCAGGGAGCAGCTTAGTCTGCCCAGGAGATCACAGTTCCCATCAGAGCTCCAGGCTGGGGTCAAACCACAGGCAGAATTCCGCCACCGCGGGAGTTCTCCAAAGGAGACAGAACAAGGGAGTGAGGAGATTTAGCGCAGAAAGGGGAATGATCTCTGCTGTCTGGCCAGAGGAATAGAGAACAACAGTTTCTCCCCAGGCAAATCCCATATTGGAGACCGGCCCCACCTCCCTGGCAGACAAAGAAAAGGCGAGGCAAGAAAAGGGGACCGGCCAGGCGCGGTGGCTCACGCCTGTAATCCTAGCTCTCTGGGAGGCCGAGGTGGGCGGATCCTTTGAGCTCAGGAGTTCGAGACCAGCCTGAGCAAGAGCGAGACACCCTCTCTACTATAAATAGAAATTAATTGGCCAACTAATATATATAGAAAAAGTTAGCCAGGCATGGTGGCACATGCCTGTAGTCCCAGCTACTTGGGAGGCTGAGGCAGCAGGATTGCTTGAGCCCAGGAGTTTGAGGTTGCTGTGAGCTAGGCTGACGCCACGGGACTCACTCTACCCTGGGCAATAAAGTGAGACTCTGTCTCAAAAAAAAAAAAAAAAAGAAAAAAAAAGGGGACCGACAGAGGGAAATACAGACACACGCACCACTTATTCTATCTACCAGACACGTTACAAGGTACATCCTTGAACCGCATCATTTCATTTAATCCTCAAAACAATTCTGCAAAGGTTAAGTCTCCTCGTGTTACAGATAAAGATGCTAAAGGCTCAGAGAGTTTTAGTAAACTGCCAAAGGTTATCCACGAGTGGTAGGGGAAGCTGGAACTCAAGCCCATGGCTCACGTTCTTTCCTTTATAGCACAGACATGAAGAACGAGGAGGACGGCAGAACAACTTGACCTTGGGTCGTTACCCTACCCACCCCCCCAGCCCCGCCCCGAGCATTGCTGGCCACGCTGGGAAGCCGCAGACCCGGCTAAGCTCAGCAGGACTCTGTTACAGGGAGGGGTGCTACCCTCCCTGTCGGTTCCAGGCCCACAGCACAGCCCCCATTCTCCATCAACCATGCCCACCACCTCTTCCCACATGCATAGTCTCAGCCACACGGGAAGCTGGGTTAAAATAAAAAGGAGTTTGCTCCAGGCAGCCACACCCCTGCCCAGCCCCGGTCCAGCTTCCCCCTGACTCTTGCTGCTAAGTCCCGCTGTTGGTGATTTCCGCAGTTACCTAAGGTCCAGCAAGAGACGGCCCCGAGCAGGGGGACGCTGCCGTAGATGGCGTGCATGTACATGAGGTGCACCATCAGCTCCGCCAGCCACCACCAGAGCAGGAGGCGGCCCAGCCCCAGGACGAGGATGTGCAGGCTGGCCTTCGGGGAGCCGACCTCTTGCTGCTGCATCTGAAGTAGAAACAAAAAGTCATTAGACTATGTCTGGATTTCCAGAATAGTCCCCTAGACGATGTTTTTAATAAACTTCCCGCAAATGTAACTGCCATATAGACTAATAGGTTAGGTTTGGTTTGCCTTGGGAACACTCCATGTTCTTGGGTGACATAGTCACATCTGAGCTCGAAAAGGGTCCCAAAGTAAGAATAGGGTGGGATCGACAAGCGAGCCCACGGCCAAGAACCAGAGACAGGTTCTGTATCCCCAACTCCAGCAACACCCCAGGAAAAGCCCAGCTGGGAGGGTAGCACTGGGTGTTTCCTCCTCCTTGGGACCCTGAGATCTCTTTGGGCTACAGGTGCCACCTGCCTGTCTTCATCCATCATCGACTCACATCTGGGGCTGGTAAAAGCAGAGCCCAGTCAAAATGGGTATAGGACTGGCAAGAGAAAGGGAGAACGAGGGATAGACACAACAAGGTTAAAATGAAGCACAGGTGTGTCATTCATTCTACCTTCAGTTGTTTTTGAAACATGGCAGAGTAGATGCAACAGTGAGCACACGTGAGACAAGTCTCCTGCTTAGCAGGCGGAATGGCGTAGCGGTTCAGAACACAGACTGTAGAAAATGCAAACACCTGGTAGTGTCGCCATCAAAACAATATTGAGTTTTTTACTCCATAAACTCAGGATATTTTTCCATTTTTTAGGTCTTCTTTAATTTCTTTCATCAGTGTTTACAGTGTTCAGGATACAAACCTTGTACCCCTTTGGTTAAATTTATTCCTAAGTATTGTATTTTTTTGATGTCATGGTCAATGAATTTTTTCTTAAAAAAAGACTTTAGAATCAAGATTGAATTCTGGCATAAACCACACAGCTGTGTGATCTTGAGCAAGTTACTTAACCTCTCAAGAGTTTGGGTTTCCTCACAATACAGTGGAAAAAAATAGTTGTGAGGATTAAATATGATAAAGTATGTGCAGTGCTAAGTACAGTGGCTGGCGTACAAAAGGCGCTGGGTAAATTGGTCAACGTCTGATCATTACGTGCCTCCTACTTGTGCCTTCTTCAGTCTTCCCTCGTGGCACCCAGACCACCAGCTACAAGGCACCATTAGGAGATAGCTCAGAGCCAAATGTGTGAGAAGAATTGTTTTCCAGAATGTTTTCATTATTGATAAGACATACACAGAAGCTACTGAGAGCGTGGACAATACAGATAAAAATTTTTAAAGGTCTACCATAGTAGCCTGGGTCTATGATCTTGCCTGTTGTTTAGAGTTGCATTATTTAAAACACAGATTCTAGAACTCATAAACATGCTTTAAAGTTTGAAGTGAATCCAATTTCCCCCAAGACTAGACAAACAGAAAAACAAGGGAGGGCACTAAGTTTTCTGGAACTCACAACGCAAGATTCAATTAGACTGAAGGCTGCCTTGAAACGCAGAGGAGAAACTAGTGCTAAATGATAAAGATACTAAATCCATCAGCTGGTCCAAGACATGGACTTGACCTAGCGTTTGACAACTGGGGCTCATGACACTAAAGGGCCATTGCTAGAGGAAGATGATGGTGAGGTGATTTCTTGCTTCTCTCCCCTTTCCCTGTGAAGGTGCAGTAAGTCCCTCTGCAGAGGCGAAGTGACAGCTACACACCAGGGGATTTATTTTTGTTCCACTTTTGAACATACATTCTATCACCCTCTCAAACTGTCCTCCCACCACAAGAAGCCAGGCTTAGAAATTCCGGCAGGCTCAGTGGCACTACGATAATCTTCACGAATGGCTTTTCCCCTTTTGCTACCTACATACTTAACTAGGCCCAGCAAAACTCACTGGCTTAATTTTTTAAATGTAAATGGATAAAACTAACAGGAATTTCCTTGTTCCTTTAGTTTCCCTTGGTTTACCTTCGGGAAGGTATGTGTGCAGCCATACCAATCTGCTATAGGAAATAACAGCAATTGCTTTCAAGAATTCATCTGGTCGGCTTAGACAGGGAAGCACTGCTTAGGAAGAGTTCCCCAAGAAGGAAGACGAGGCATATTGAGGTATCCGCAGACTTGCACTGATCACACCTACTGCAATTCCAGCTGCACCGCAGTGACCCAATGCAGAACACTTTTGGGCCATAAACTGAGGATGCTTTTGAGTTGCATCCTTACCTCATGCATGCATGCTCTGAGAGACCTACAAAGCCTACAGTGGTGGATCTACAAGCCAGCAGATCACTAAATCCTCAATGCAGACACACCTACCTTCCAGATCATTCGTATCTGCGTTATTTAATGGAGGAAGAAGAAAATGGGAAAAACCCCAACAGCAGGCTATCGGTTACATGCACAAGGGCACTTCAATATCATGTAGCCAAGAAAGCTACTTATGTTCAGAGTCCTTACGATAACGAAAGGCTGGAAGGACATACGCCAAAATGGCAACAGTGGTAATCTTCAGATGGTGAGATTTTAGTTATTTTAGAGAATTAAAATGGCTTTTTTTTTTTTTAAATCAGGGGGAAAGTAACGTAACCTTACAATATTGCAATGGCTTTGGCCCTCTCTGCTAGTGAAATGTACTCAAGGCCCCTTGATTTCTGCAGCCGCTCCTGAAGACTTCTGGGGTCAGGACTTCTGGCCAGGAAACCCAGCATCCTCTGCGAGCAAGTGTTCTTCTCTTTCATGCCACACTGATCTTTATTTCTCCTTACCTTCTCCTTTCACTCTTAGATTTTCTTAGCTATGAACTGAGTTCTTTGTTCCTCTCAACCCTGTTCCAGCTCTTTAAAGCAAATTCACTTTGACCTAATGACCACTACCAAATGAGAAAATGATTACAGACACACTGCTATGGTCTTGCCTGTTAGTTTCTTCCTAAAATTCATATGTTGAAATCCTAACCCCCAAGGTGATAGTACTAGGGCGTGGGGCCTTTGGGAGGTGACCAGGTCATAGTGGCAGAACCCTCAGTACTGTGAGTAATGCCCTTATAAAAGGAGACCCCAGAGAGTTAGCTAGTTCCTTCCACCACGTGAGGACACAGCGAGAAGGTGCCACCCTATGGGCCTTCACCAGATACTATCTCTTCCAGCACGTTGGTCTTGGAATTCCCAAGCCTCCAGAACTGTGGAAGGAGGGGGGGATTTCTGTTGCCTCATAAGCCACCCAGTTTATGGTATTTTGTTACAGCAATCCAAATGGACTAAGACAGAAAATTGGTACCAAGAAGCGGGAGTGCTATTGTCATGTGACGAATACCTAAAAACGTGAACTGGGTACCCCCTGCACTGCCCACCCCGGTCCATGGAAAAATTGTCTTCCATGAAATCAGTCGCTGGTGCCAGAAAGGTTGGAGACAGCTGATTTATCAGGCACAAATGAGGAACTTGTCATTGGAAACCAAAGGAAAGGCGGCTCTTGTTATAGAATGGCAAGAAACTTGGCTGAATTATGTTTGTATCCTTGTATTTTGTGGAAGGCAGAACTTTTGAGTGAAGAAATTGGATGTTTAGCAGAAGCCATTTTTCTAAGCAGAGCGTCGAAGGTGCAGCTTGGCTCTGCTCGGCTGTTTACGGTCCAATGGCAGAAGACAGGAGTGCTTTAAAAACAAAGTTGTTCATCAAAAGGGAAGTGGGACTTAAAGATTTAGAAAATTCTCCGCTTATCCACAGTGCCAAGAACCATGCAGTCCATTCTGAGGCTCACTGGCTTCCCAATAATCGCTTACCTACTTTCCACAGGCCAAGACTTTCCTCCCGGGTTTAACAAGGCATGATTATGTGTCACTAAAGCACCAAAAGGGCTGGACATTTCTCGGCAATACTCCCTTTTTGATGCTAAATGCCTCCTCATTAGGAGGACAGAAAAGTTTATTACCTAATTATGCAAATAAACATGGCAGAAGGAAAACCATACAACTTTCCTATCTGCTTTTACCTTTAAAAAAAAATGGCTATCTTTCTTTAGTCGTGTCATTATTACAGTCCATTTATACTTTCAATGTAGTTGACTCCCTTTTATTTAAAAAAAACAAAAAAACAAAAAAAACGCCCAGCATTTGTTCCTTGTCAACCCAGCAGGAAGAACAGACATGCTATATACAGCTCACCCAATGAGAAGGGCTGCTCTCTTGTCTGCATGCAAAATATGTCATCTAAGACATTTCAAACCTGGGAGATTGCCAACCTCAAGACCACTGGAAACTGCCGCCATGGAAATTTTAAGTTCAGGTGCCACCAAAAAATACACATTAACTCATCTGCAAAGTGCATTTCAAAACACATTATATTTTAAAACCTCATTTCATGCAAATTGCATAAAAAGGAATAGCAAAGCCTTTCTCTTTCAAAGATATTCTGATGATGAAAGATGACAAGTTCTCAAAGATGAAAGGTCCCTTTCCTTCACATACTAATAATACATATGTTTGAGAGCACCAGCAAAAGCCTCACCCAGAGCCAATTACTCAACTGGGCCCTTCCTGCTCCAGACTCTCTTTACTCCTCTCTGCTTGGGTCTGGGGGCTTTGTAGCAGATGTCTTATACAGTGGGCGCAGTTCTTCTTCATTCTGTGGTCACAGACTATACTCTTGCTCCCAACATGTCACTCCCTCATAAGATCCTCACTGCCCCTCTCCAGCCCTCTGGACCACGGCCAGTGACACGCAGTGACTTCTACCAGAACAGCACGTGGGGCCTGCCACTGGTGTTGCTGCCACAGGACTGGAACCTGGTCTGGCCAGTTTGAACATCCAGACTCGGGCGTCCACCAGGCCACCCCTCCCCTCCCTCCCTCCTGTCAGACTAAGTCAGCATGTCTTCCTTCCTCCTACCCAATCTACATTCCAATAGCCTCATTTTGCCCCCATGTGTCCCTGTCTATAAAGTAATGACAACAGTTTTGCTTTCATAGGGCTGTAGTGAGGATGAAGCAAGTTAGAACGTGGAAAGCCTGGCTCGGAGTACTCAGTATTATTTATTATATAATTAGCATCATTCCAGGTGATCTCTAGAACCAGAGCCGTGCCAAACCCCGGGCAAAGCTCTGGGACGCTGCCTGCCTGCCCAGCACTTGCCAGGCCCAGCTGTTTGGGGCTGGGCCCCGCCCTGTACCTGCAGCAAGTGCTTGGGTCTCTTCCAACAGAGGGGACCAGCACGCTGTCCTCTTCCGAGGTGAAGGATGGCCGCTGTCCGGGCCCTCCTGCTGCTGTGCCCCTACCAGACTGGATATACCCAGGTCTCAGTTCTAGCCCACACTCACCCTGGAATCACCACAGGCATTTGGCTAATAACATCAATAGTAATAATAGTAAGAATCAATACTCCTAGTACTGATGTGCCAAGCCACATTAGGTAATGATTTAAAATCATCTAGTCCTCACAACAACCCATTTCGCTGATAAGGAAACTGAGGCATAAATATGATAGTATCTCACCAAATGCTCTCAAGCCAAAACAGAGAGGGATTCAAACCTGCGGAGTTGGGCTCCAGAGCCTTTGCTGCTCTTAACCTCCAGGCCAAATCCCCTGAGGCAGGAGAACCACCCAAGGAAGAACCCCGCCCACCACGCTGAGGCCCCCCTTCCTCCCTGCACCCCAGCCCACTCTGCACAACTCAACCTGTTCAAAGTGAAATGTCATGGCCCTACCCTCCAAGCTAAGCAAATAAACGGCACGTCCTGCTCTTCCCTCAACCCCCCCGTCCCTGCCTCACCCTGGCTCGATATCCGAGTTCCACAGAAACACGGGACAAAAATAAATCAGGCCCATTGGGCTCTACATGCCAACAGAAATGGCTTTCAAGTTCAGGCACGGAGGTAAATTTTTAACTGTTCACGAATGACGTGTGCAGATTTCACACGCCTTACTTTACAGAAAGCACCTCCTTCTATACTTCCTGAATTTTGGGTATGTAAATTTACATGCTAAACAATTGGGTGAAAGACAAATCCTCGAAGGGTGTGCCTACCATGGCCATTTTATCATTTGGAGTTTGCAAATTCCCAACCAGGCACCAATTTCCCTCTTGGGTTGGTTTCCATGATGGGGTTCTGCTGCCCCCTGGTGGTGAAGCCTCACCCTGCTGCTCTCCGTCATTAAGAACTATGAATTTTAATATTACCAATGCCTACATCTGAAGGCACTGTATGCGTTCGTTCATTCAAGCACTTGTAAGCACAAATCTTGCTCACAAGTTCTTCTCATCAGCTTTCTCCCTCCCCATCCCAGCCCTTTCCTCCTGGTCTCTAGAAAGAATCCTTTTAACCACTAGGTTAGCTTCTTGGTTTAACCAACCCCTCCCCTTTTAAGCCCCTTGCCTATAGGAGGGAAGTGACCATAGGCACCCTCTCCAACTGCAGAAACCTGCTGGCTTTTTGTACATGCCCTGCAGCTCACGGCACATTTTTCCCTTTCTAGATTGACTTTTCTATGAATATTCTCAGACCGTACAGAAACATTTTAATTTGCCCTTCCAAGTTCTCTGCTCTCTGCAATTGCTACTGCTTTAGAAGGGGCAAAAAAGAAAAAAAAGAAAGAAAAAGAGGTAAGACATAAAACTCAGACTTGTGGGGGGAGGGGGGGAAAGGGCATTTATTGAAACCTTAAAATCTGTACCCCCATAATATGCTGAAATTAAAAAAAAAAAAAAAGAGATAAGACATAGATGAAAACCCATGGTCTAACTGAGCCCTGATAGGAAGAAACAACTCGCTTCTGTTCCCCAGGCTGAGACCAGAGAATGTGAGCCCTGGGCTGAGGATTGAGGTGAGCAATAATCTCAAAGTGAGCCTCAGCATGACAGATACAGGACCCCACGATAGGCCTCCGATATTCCCACTGGACCCTACAAGGCCACAATTTGAGAGGAGATGAGAAGCAAAAAGACCAATTGTTTTGCACAATAACAAAGTGCAGATCCTACAGGACAAAGCTCCTTATTAATGAGGAGCAGTTAGGAAAATAATTTGTTTCCTCCTAATGGATTTAGTCTGTGTTTCTCTGAGAATTACCACCTGTCCTCAGGACAGGGGTGTCTGTGTATGATGTTTAGTCCAAAGATTCTTGCCTGGAAAATTGAGAAGAATTCAAAACTCACCATGGTGAGGAGACTGTAAAACAGACGAAACTGGCAGGACCTGAACCCACCCTATATTGCATCTTTCCCACACCCCCTTCTGAGGAAGGGAGGATGCTGATCCTCAACCTCTAGCAAGCATCAGAGCCACCTGGGGGCCTGTAAAACCACTGCTGGGATCCACGCCCAGAGGTTCTGATTCAGGTGGTTAGGTAGGACCTGAGAATTTGCATTTCTTACAAGTTCCTGGCAATGCTGACCATGGTGACCCAGATGCTGCTGGCCCAGGGCCCACACTTTGCAAACCAGAGTTAGAAGATCTGCTGCCACCACTAAACCACCTCCTCTGTCTTTTACACCAGTGGTCCCCAACCTTTTTGGCACCAGGGACCAGTTTCATGGAAGACAATTTTTCCATGGACCCAGAAGCTGGAGGGGGTGTTGCAAGGAGATGAGGAATGATGGGCAGATGGGGAGCAACTGTAAATACAGATGAAGCTTTGCTGGCCCTCCTGCCATGTGGCCTGATTTTCCTAAGAGGCCACAGACCCCTGGGGACCACAGTTTTATACAATTTTAAACACAGATTTCAAATTAACTTCATGACAAAAGAAAGATCCTGTGTAACCCAAAGCAAGGTATGAGAAACCACACCCTAAACACACATCTACCTAGAATGTCAATTTCACTTTAAGATTTCTAAAGAGAAAAAGTTATACACTTTCACTGGCTGTTTTAGAACATTATGTCATTGTTATAATGCAAAAATATAGTTCTGAGTACAATGCATAATTTACAGGAATTTTTAAGACAGAAGCATTTCTAAGAATGCTCCTTTTTTTCCAAGGGGGCATCCCTCAATGTTCCCCCTACCCCAGAAATGTGCAGACTGTTGTTGGCTCTCCACTTTAAACCACGATGCCAGGCGTGTGTGTTTGTTGTATGTACAAACATGTTATTCTCTCCATCAGAACTGTTTCGTTTTGGTGGTGGGGGTAGAAATGTCCCTTGAGAAACACTGCTGTAGGTATTATTGATTATTAATACCTTAGGTGAATTAACTTAGCAAACATATTCCATGAAACTAGATATGGGTTGAAGGAAAGGAAAAATAAACAAGAAAGTTCTAAGGAGAGGGAAAGGTGAAGTGGGAACAACGAAGGCAGCCTAACATGGCACTTCGGGACAAGGACGTCTGTCCAGAGAAGTCAGGCAGGGCCCAGCACACATAGGCACCCAGACCTGAAAACGCACCATTGCTCTGGAACTTTCTTCACCTCCCCTGTTCTCATCTGGGTCACCCTTAATTCCCAGGCTACGGCAGGCCTATTTCATAAATTTTTTCTTTCCCCAGGACTTCCCCGCCATGGACACTAACTCCCAAGTCCCTCGCCGTGTGCCCCAGCTATCAGCTCCAATTGCCACGCTCTGCTGAGAATCAGAATGGGGACCCCTAGAGCGAACATACATGAGAGGCAGATCACTTTTATCTTCCCCGTGTATTTGGTCTGTTACGTGAAAACTCACGACAGCTAAGTGTGTGTTTTAGATCTTCAGCACACCTGAATGAAAAGGCTCAAGAGTCCCAGAGATGAACATGGAAACAAGGACAGGGGCTTACTCAATCCAACCCCCGACGGGCCCTACCTGTGTGACGAACTCCGGGAAGCCCAGGATGGGCCCGTTGTGGAAGGCCGGGTAGTAGAAGACGTAGGCCAACAGCCAGGGGAAGGAGTAGGTGGCACGCTCAGCCGGCCGCTGCCGCCAGCAGAACTCGAGGCTGAAGCTGGTGTAGTACAGGCAGCGGACGGTCAGCGTGAACTGCAGCAAGTAGTACTCATTTTCCGTCTTGTACCACCTCCTCTGCAGAATCACAATGAGAGAGCAACCTTAGAGTGTCCAGGAGGGACATCGCCCAATGCAGGTCCTGGCCACCTTTGAGAAGCCCAGGAGCCCTGGGAATAAGATCTTCCCCAAGTAGAGCAGCTCTACCATAGAGTCGAGATCCAATCAACACCAGGTTCCAATAAACACCAGGTAAGTCTCATTGCTAATCAAAGCAACCAGTTAACGAGCAGTGGGGAAAAGAACGTCTCTAACAAATTTCGCATTAGACCTGAAATGCAACAGAATGAAGGTTTTCCTGCCTATGTATCTGTTAGAGGCATCCAGTGCAGATTACCTACATCTAATGGCTACTGTGACAGCTCTGATGACAAAGGGACTTAAAATGTCACACGGGATTTCTGTCTTCAACACATTTTTCTTTTCACCCTTCTGTTAATTTGGCTCCATATGTAGTTGGGTACCATTTGCCAAATAAGCTCTAGAGACACATATTTAAAAGAAATAGTCCCTGCTCTCAATGTGTTTAAATTCTCATACAGGAGACAGGTTCGTAAAAATGTAATTATAATCCAGCATTAAACAAGAACAGGCCTGTACAAAAACCCACATGGGACAAAAGACAAGAAGGAAATGTGATCAAAATGTTAATATTGGGGGAGTAAAATCATGAATCATTTTATAATCTCCATGTTTTCCATATTTTCTAAAAATACATATACATTACTTTTTAATGAGAAAACAATTTATGGAACTATATACAAGATATAGAATTGGGTCAAAGGACTGAGTAGTTAATTTGATCCATGAGGGTCTTTTAAGGCTGTTCACAGATCAACCAACCACTGAACAGAGTTTCCACTTCTTGTCTAAGACTTCAGCCACCAAGGGTGAGGAGAACATGCGTATCAAGAGAACCACAGGTGCAAAAGCACAGAACCCAACTTGTTCCTGGTCATTTGATCTCCTTTTGTGGTGTTTTTCGATTCACCATAAAATGTGCACAGAAAGTGAATATTTATTCACCACCAACATCCATAACTGATGCTAACTGTCCCCAAAGAAATGATAAATTAGATTCTGTACACTGGCCAGGTCCCCAAAACATTAGGTATATGTTCATATTTTTATTGCAAATTCATTTTTAAACACACTTGTTTAAATGATTGCCTCATTAATCATTCTGAGAGGAAGACACATATCTTTTGTTAAGACAGAGTTACTACCTTATTTACTCCAATACGTCCAGATTTTGACACGTGTGTTTAAAACAAAGTATTAGCCCCAATCCATTGGTGAGAGTGAGAAAAATTAAGATAGTCTAACAGTAGCAAAAAAATACCTGAACTTTTGAAAGGCCACTGAAAAGTGGCCTTGTTAATAAGTTATCTAACAGAAAAATAAACAGGAAGAGAAATAAACTCACGACACAGAATTACCCCTTTGAAAACTCACAGCACAACTGCCCTTCGTTTTGTTTCATTAAACACATGGAACTCAACTCACTGTCTTCAAACCTAACTTATCTCTATGAGTTTGTTTCACAGCCTTGAAGAGCCACAGATAGACAACATGGGTGCAGCAAGCTCTCTGCCTCAGTTCCTGCCAGGACTGCATGTCAAGAACTCTGGGAAAGCCAGCCTCACAAGAAAAGAAAAAAAAAAAAAAAAAAAAAATGGAAAGAGCAAACACAACCACTTCTGTTATCAGTCTGCAGCAACGGGGGAAAAAAGCTGTTTTTTTACCCTTTAAAAACACCAAGCTACTTTTCCTAAGCCGCTGGCATTTCCCACTACTTTCTCTCAGTGCCGTGCTATTTTCCCTTTTTCTCTTTTCTCCTCTCCTTTTCTTTTTCTCCTTCCTTTCCTTTCTCAGGAAGGTAAATAAACTTTTTACTTCTTTGTATTCTAATCTTTGTTTGAGAAATCTTTCTCAACCAGTGCCATGAGCTCCTCAGGAGTCCCCAACCCTAACAGCTACAATTTTCATAAAATCACTTAATGTTGATCTTGTTTGACCCTGGGAACAATCCCATGGAGACAGATGGAGCAGCTGTTACTTCCATTTTACGAATAAAAAAAAACTGAGGCTCAGACGTTAAATGGCTGCCTCCAGCTTCAAGAGCAGGAGGGAGACAGTGAATAGAAGAGACTAGAAACCAGGCCGCCGGCCCATTTTTCCCATGATGCTCCTTCCTGCCACTGTGCAGATCCAGGACACACGAGTGCCACGTGCGGTCACCCCGATCAACCAGTGAGTGAATGAATGAGCAAATGGACAAAAATAAAGATGTCACAGGAGTTTCAGTCCCACAGTGATTGAAGAGAATATAAGAAACTTGCCAAGATTTTGTAAGGAATATTAATGGGGGAAGAAATAAAGGACAGCCTACAGAAAACCCAATCAGTTAGCATCGTGTACCGTTCAGAGAGCTGCTGGCCCTCTCACCACCAGGGACACAGAAGCAGCAGGACGTCACACAGAGCCTCATGGGACACTGCACATGTCCACTCCTTCCTCTATCCCCATACGATCTCCACAGGCACATTCGCTCAGTCAGCAGGCACCTGCGGGGACCAGGCCTACAGTCTCATACGCAGGTGCCTGGAAACACTGCCCTCCCCCTCAAAGAGTTTCTATTTTAGTCCACAAAATCAGACACCCAACGCAAGGGATGTCCACGTTGCGTCATGTAAAGTGAACACAAAAAATCCTAAGCCAGCACAGAGCCCAGCACTCGTGAAGGCAGTCAGTGGCAACCCATTGATGCCATCTGAGGACACCCAGAAAGAAGAAAAACTGGGGCTGGAGAAGGATTTTATGCAGAGATAGGAACCGCACTAGAGACTGAGGTCTGAGCCTACTTTGAAAGGGACAAGAGAATCTGGTGGACGGGCATGGGAGTGAGGTCGGTTCTAAGAGAGGGTAGAAATGTATACACGTGTAAAGGGAAAGATAAGCAGATTAGCCTGACTCAGACAACAGCTCCTGCGACCCCACACTCAGGCAGTGGCCGAGAAGCAGGCTAGGGGAGGTGGCTGATGAAGATGGAAAGCAGCCATGGCTCTGGCCTGGGCACATGGCCCCATGTTCTCGGAGCTGCGAGTCTCTCGAGCTGGCCATTCTTGCAGTTGACTCACCCTGCAGCTCTGAAGGCGCCCTAATGCCCAGATCCCAAGAACAGACACTAGAGCTGGGGCCCTGGATTTGTGTTCTTTTTGCCACGTGTTGCCACCCCAGGGGAAAGCTCCCACTTCTGGATGGTTGAGAGCTCCACACTGACCATCCCTCGAAACCACAGATCTGATGGCTTCCCTGGCAGCTTTGACGACAAGCTGGATTCTCCAACTTGGAAACAAACAATCAACAGATGACAGCCAAGGGAGAGAAGCTCAGAGTGGGCCTGAGACCGGCAGGGCTAGGTCATTCCAGTTGCCAAAGACACACCCAGGGGGTCTGGAGGTGTCCAGGGGACAGTGCACACTGCCCAGGGGATGATCAGAGAACGTACAACAGGAATCGGAAAACGAGGCTTGGGAAGAGTCCGCCCATGGATGCTATCAGGTCAGCGACACACACCAAACTCCTCAACTTGGAACGCAGCCTGTCACCCCTGGGCCAAATCTGGTGTCAGCTCACAAAATAAAAATGCACTGTCATTGTTACTAAGAAAAAAGTAAAGCTAAGAAAGTAAATGCCTATAAAGGAAAAATTTACTAATGCAAACAAAAGCCATAAAGAAGTGGGGTTTAGCCCCAATGTCCTCCTCCATTAGCATAAAAAATTGATAGGTCAATGTCTTTGGGTTTCCAAAAATGAAAGCTTGGTCTGTGGCCTTTGGGGAAAAAAAATACACTTTGTTTTCACTTTCTAAATTCAAAGAGTTTCCAGTGGGGTATGTGAGTAGATAATAAACAAACCTGCTCCATCAACTAAGAAGAAAAACACCTGCTTTACCATCACACGTGGGTACCGGATATAAGGAATGTGAGTGTTCCCCGCAAATTGTAAAGTGCTCTCCAGACGATTATTATTAAATGTCTACGGGACTATTTGCTTCTTTTCCCTTTGTTCTTTCCCCTCTGCTCCTGGTAACATCTGGCACCCTCCAATGCCTACCCTAAGAGAAAAGGTAAAGGGAGACACGAAACCTTGTGTGTCTTGGCCAGACACGAAAGCCAAGATTGCAGAATGCCCCGCCGGGGTGCACGTGTATCGACCCGTATGGTCACTAGGGGGAGCCCCATCCTGGTTCTACAATCGTCTCTTGTCTGAAAACAAAGGTATGGGCTGAGATCAGGGCAAAGCCAAGAGAGCCTTTTCCTTCCCAAGGGTAACAGAAAGACACTTACCTTCACTTCCTCCACCCCTTGCAGCCTCAGCGTGGAGAGCAAGAGAAGAGAGCAGAGCCATGACAGGATCAGCGACCGGAACTGGGCCACACAGAAGGAGATGACAGCATGCAGCAAGACCATGGCCACACCTGGGGTCCCCAGCACACACCAGCAGGCCCACATCCCATAGCCCATGAGAATCCAGGGTCTGTGCTGCGGAGATACACAAGGAGAGGGAGGAAAAGAGAGAAAATTAAGTCCACGGGCATTGCTGTTTAAGGTTCTACATGTAAGAGGGAAATGTTTGCTAACCCAGTAACCAAACTCTAGCCTCACTCTCCCGGGAATCTGGCACAACACAGACCAAAAGGATTCAGAAGGAATTTCCACATCAGCCCCCAGAATTCCACCAGATCCACCCATAGGCGAGTAATCGCTTTCCTGCCTTCAACCAAAGCCACCCAAACCCCCAGGGTCCCACTACAATAAGACATTAATTAAGCTGATTTTTCAATCGATATTATACTGTGGAAGCCACGAGACAGCTGGAAAAGCTGCCGACCTGGACCACCACACCCTGCACTGGCCACCCTTCAGAAGCAAGGGTCAAAGTATTAGTACACATTTCTAGGGAGTCATGTTGAAAAAAACCAGGCTATCCAAAACCAATAAAACCTTTCTAACATCTAAGTCAGAGACTTAAAATTAAATATGTAATTATGTTTCTTAGCATATTGTTTATAGACACATTTATATCACAGAAAAACCATCATACTTGCTTGCTGGGATATGAGGCCTTTGCATAGTCCATCCGACTGATACATTTATGCCCATTTTAGGAGAATCGGAATATTTTTCTACACCATTATCAGGTAATTTATACTTATGTAGTTATTTAATGTAATAGGTGAATTAACGTGTCTTTGCTTTTATGATACACTCTTGGTTATAGCTGGTTGGTAAAGCCTTATTTGAAAACTGCAATGTTTTAACATTGAAATGCAAGATACCACCATGGTTTAACGACTCAAGTTTTCAAGTCTAAGGGCCTACATTCAAATGCTGGTGTCTCCATTAACCACCTGTGACACCTTAGGCAAATTATTTAATCTCTGTGCCTCAGTTTCTTCATATATAAAATTGGGATAATAATAGTACCTACACTTCATGGAGGTTATTGTGAGGATTAAATAAATTAATGCCTGTAAAAAGCTTAGAACAGCATCTGCATACCTAGTAAGAATGCTGCAAATACTAGTTGTTATTCCTACTAGGAAATGTGTCTCAATGGATGTGCATTTTAAAATGTGGTTCCCAGAAATACACTGAGTTGAAAAGTGGGGACTGTTTGGATTTAGGTCCTCTCGTGAAAAGAGAAAGTCTTCTTTCAAGGAAAGGTAGATGTGGTGTGTAAATTGTAAACCCCATCCTTAGATGCCAACTCTTCCAAAATGCTGCCTGCATACTGTTCTTTCCCAAACCTGTACTTCAGCCTAAGACAGATTTTAAATGTGAGACTAGGTCAGCCACTTTATAAGCTCCAAGAAAACCAGAGAAATCTGAAGTTCATTTTTACTATTTTTCCAGCCTACTACCCACAGAAAACAGCCACATAAATTTGCTTTCGAAATTTCCCCCCAACACTCACCTCTAGGGAGAGTCCAATTATAAGGAATGAGGTTGCCAAAGACTATTTTAAGAGATAGTTTAAACAAACGAGAAACAGGAGGATCTTTTTCCAGCATGATCTACAGCATTTACCATTGGAATTCTTTTTCATGCATGTGTGGCTATGCACACAGACACAGTTACATTTTTATTAAGTGCCATTTGATCCATTTGGAAAAAGCTGGTTTGCTGGGATTCATTTGGGAACTTACCACAGACTGAAGCTGCTTCAAGTTGGAAAAGGCTGAAAGAACCTTCAGGAAATACTTGACAGTGCTGTGTAAACCCCATCTACTTGAGAGAGCCTCTGATACATTTAACAGTGGTCTCAAAAGCCACCTTAGGGCAGACAAATTTGTCCCATATTCTCATCCCCCACGGTTTCCCTCCTGCCAAACAGCACAGGCATACAACATTTAATACTGTTCTAAGACATCACAGACGCTCATGCTCTCTATAAACCTTAACATTACCCACTTATTCTCCCCCAGGGAGTACAGCCAACTCTACTACGTATATTCATGGCACACGGGTAATGAAAAGTACGCTAAAAGGTATGGATGATGCAAAAAGAATCACCTACACAAAACTGTTGGATAAATTAGAACCCCCACTGAAATACTGATTTTTATACTTCATCTGTAAAAACGCCACTGGAATCCCATTCCCAAAACACTATTAAAATCCTAAGAGCACGATCAGCCCACCCACACCTTGTTCTCCAACTCTCATGACTGCAGGGCAGTCCCCACCGTAGAAGGGGCCCTTAGGCCCATTGGCCCGGCCACCATCCCTCCCACACACACGCCTGGATCTGAAGCAGTGTGCAGGGGGGTCTAGGGACCACAGGGTGGCATTGCCTGGCAGGGCAAGCGGCAGCACGGATGGCCTGCTTTTCCTAAGCATCTCAATGACCAATTTCCCATGCAAAGGCCTAAAAGACAGCCAACACCCAACTATCTCTACGCCACCAACTGTGCGTATCTATTTATCGAACTTTTGTCTGCCTCTTAAGTGAAAATGCTTAGAATCAGTATTAAGCTGACATCAACTAGGCCAGAATATTTTTTAGCTTTTCAAAAATCAAAAAATAAAATGTGTTATGTTTTTATTCCAAAGCAACACTTCTGACTCATCACTAGAAGGGCTCTAAGATCGTCTTCCAAATTTTCAGGGTGATCTGAGCACATATACAATTGTGGCTTTGGTCACGCATACACTCTATGCCAAGCTCGAGTTTTAAAACCCCACCTAAAAGTCAAAATAGCCCGGTTCAAATGGTTCAAATGATGATTACAATTGGGAATTCTTAGTCACTTGAAAGGCGGCACAGAGAATCATATTGATCAAATAAATAAAACACAGCCTTAATTTAATGTTGGGCTGTGATGTTTCTCATTAAGAAAATTTAGATTCTACTTGCAGACAACTTTTATATAATGCTCTTTTTCTAATGAAGATTTTTATTGAGATAGTTGTATTCACATGCAGTTATAAGAAATACTACAGAGAGATCCTTTGTACACTTAAAACTACAAATACCACCACCAGGATACTGACACTATTACACTCCACTGAACTTAGATTTCCCCAGTTTTTCTTGTACTGTGTATGTGTGTGTTTAGCTCTATACAATTTTATCAAATGTGCAGGTTTTGTACCCACTGTGGTAGAGATGAAAAATAGTTCCATCACCACAAGGATCGCTCCTGTTCCCATTTTATACCACATCCACTGCCTCCCCTCTCTCCCTTACCCGCCCCCCTTCATCCCTAACCTGGCAACCACTAATTTCTTCTCTAAAATTGTCATTTCAAAAATCATAGAGCATGCCACCTTTGGGATTGGATTTTTTCACTCAGCATAACTCCCTGGAGATTCCTCCAAGTCACTGTGCCTATCAATGGTGTTTGTTCCTGCTTATTGCTGAGTGGTTTTCCATGGTATGAATGTACCACAGTTTGTTGAACTATTTACCTGTTGGAGGAAATTGGCTGTTTCCAATTTGGAGCTATTCCAAAAAAAAAAAAATTTCATGCAAACATACATGTATAGATTTTTATATACAAATAAATTTTCACTTCTCTGGGATAAATGCAAGCTTGCTGGCCTGCGTGGTAGTCGCATGTTCAGTTCTATAATAAACTGCCCAAGTTTTCCAGCGAGTCTGTGCCATTGTACATTCCCACCAGCAATGTACGAGTGATCCGGTTCATTCACACCCTTGCCAGCATTTGGTGCCGTTACTATATCTCATCCAAACCATTCTGGTAAGTGTGTAGTGACAACCCATGGCAGTTTCAATTTGACTTCACAATTCTCTTCTAAAGGGTAGCAACATGGGAGCAACCTGAAGCTTGAGATTAAGATGAGTTGAGAGATCTCTGCCGGAGCACAGGACGACAGCACCATCAGAAACTACCCTGACCCTTCCTCAACTCTCTATTCCAGGCTCTTCAGCTTGTAACAGAAGATGAAACAGAAAGCAAGGGGAGAGAGGAAACTTAAGAAACTATATCATGCAGCAGTGGAGACAAAGCCAGACTGAGAACGCCATGGCCTTTCTGATGAGACACAGAGCCCACTGCCCCAGCCTGACTCAGGCAGGCATCCTTCCCCTCCCGCTCCCACTCTCCCGTGTCTACACTGAACCACTTCTCAAAAATGGGATCCAACCGGCTCTACTTGATAATCTCCCTTAGCAGGCCAAAATCCTGCCTTAGTCATATTACAACAATGTAAGCCCAGAATCTAGCATGGTGCCTGGCATTTATCAGGTGTTTCATAAATATTGGATGGATGGATGGATGAACTACATGGATGGGTGTGTGGGTAGGTAGATGAATATGCTTTCCCAAGACTCGGGATTTAACCCAGTAGTTAATGATTAAGAAGTAACAAGAAAATATCAAAATTTGAGGCTGTTTTGTCCAATAATGTGAAAACCTACTATCTTCCTAAGTCTCTATTTGTCCCACTTAGCTCCTTATAAACAAAGGCTACTTTGCCAATGTAGATAGAAGGGAGTCATCTCACATCTCACCACCCACCACCTGTTTTCCACCCACAGGGTCTCTTACATCTCTATTTGCGTTGGGGGGAATCACCTCTAGTTAACACTAGCAGGACACAGCACATCTGTAAGAGAACGTGTGGGTTAGTCCCAGTGTACTCTCCTGGGGGTCTAACCAATGGAGCTGGCTTATCTCCAAGGCTGGTCCTAATAAAACACTGTGGACCTGCCCTCTTGGCTGCTGAAATCTACACTCTTTAAACCTCCTTCATGGGGTGCCAGAACCCAGCCATGGGAAACACTGGCAGACCCTGCCCCTTCCCACCCCATCTCTACTTCAGCTCATCCTGTCCTGTGCCATGCCTGAGTGCTTTCCATGGTTAGCTTACCTCTATTGGGAGGAGCGAAAGTGTAAACTATTGGCAACAGGACAGACTTTGCTATGTATTAATACTTTTTGCACATCTGCCAGGAAACCACTCAGTGGAAGCATTGAGAAATGCAGAAAGGAAATCAATTGATATTCTTATGTATGGCATAATTTATTGTATACTACATAATCTATGACAGCTGCTACTGAAATATACACACACACATACACATAAAATCTCCCCAAACACACAGAACAAAACACACATCTCAGAGTCTGAACGACCGCATTCAAGCCTGCTTTTCCTGGGCGCAAAGGCCGGCCGGCCCACACAGAAGGAATGTCACCCTCCTGAGCTATGCACTGGTTGAGCTAGGAGAGTCTGGTGCCAGGAAAACCATTAGTGCGTGAGATTCCTATTAGGAGCCTGGATTTCAGAATCCACTGGAAGAGAGCCCTGTTCACCATGGCCTTCCAGAGGTTAGTTCACTCCTCTCCCGGGGACTGGGGGACCCGCTTTGCAGCCCTCTGCATAGCCTGTGGCCGATGACCTCAGCTGCTGGGCCCGGTGCTAATGACACAGGTCCTCCCAGCCAGAGGTGCAGTGAAAACCGCTTTTCGGTCAGCGACGGCACCCACCTTCGGCCTCCAAAACCAGGCCAGCCTTCTCAAAATGTTCACACAGGGGTCATTTTAGTTCTGAGGGCAGAGAACGCAATGTCTCAGGTGGTGGAGAGGCCACGCTGGCATGCATGAAAGGAGGCAACCATTGGACCCACCCAATGCACAATCCAATCACAACAAAGCCATGGCCAAAGCTTGGGGCCATGACTCAGCCTCCCCTCCCGGGGCACTGGCTCCTGGTACAGTCTCGCCAAAACCCAGAGAAAAGGCATTTAACCACGGCCACAGAGCTCAGTGGAAAGTTTTATTACTTATGGTTAAAAAAAAAAAAAAAAAAATGGGGGGGGTATAGATTATACTTTTGAAAATAACCTGCCTCCCTGTGGGAGGTGGTGGAGTGAGCAACAAGATGAGATTGGGTGGAGAAGGAAGTATCCTTCGGGGGCCAGGCTGGTAATGCAAGAATTGCTAACGCCCATGCCTTCAGAACATTGCCTGGAATTTACGAAGCCGCAGAGAACAGGGAAATAAATGACCACCGCGGCCCAAATCTTCCACCCTGAATAAGTACCAAAAACAACTCCCTGAATTGAGGCCATCTGGAGCACTCAGTCCAGGTGGTGAAAGCAGGGAGCTAATGAGGCCAAAGCTGCGGCTCATACTTGCAACACAAGGGCCAAGCAGACGCAGACAAAGAAAGCACTGTGCCCCGGCCACAGCCAGGGCCCCGCCCGCCTGCCATCTCACCAATCAAACCTGTGGTCGCACAGGGGACCAGAGATACACACAGGGGGATGACTCAGCATGCACTCTCTGCCTCATTCTGAGAAACACGCAAAGAACATCTCCTACTGACGCTTGCCAAGGCATGCTCTGCAGAGAAAACAAGCCCACCTGGCCACCCCTGCCTGACAAGCAGCAGAAAGCTGAAATAAGCCAATTCCATTGCCTTCAAGCCGCAGCTCAAAAGCCACCTCCCTTGGAGGCCTTCCCTGACACCTGAAGGGCAGGTGCGACCCACACCTTCTCCCAGCCTCCCACACTGCAGCGTGCCCGGCCCACGTCGGGTCCAGGCCGGGAGCAGTATCTGGTTTCCTCTCTAACTTCTCACTCAACTTAGGACTGTGAGTCCCCGTGGAAAAGCGCTCTGCTTCTCAATCCTTTTCCCCCCGGGACAAGCTTGAAAAGGTAATTACTAGGAAAATGTTGGTCTGGATGACAGACGTGGCCTCTGCCCTTGAGAAGATTGTGGAATCTCAAGACAGTTGCCTCCTTTTGTGAACACTATAGAGGGAACTGGTCCGGGAGCAAAGGCTGGCAGGTGAGGACAGCAGCAGCCACCGCTGACTTGGCTGTCCTCACATGCAGGCATGACCTTGAAAAACCACTTGCTCATTAGACCCTCTCCACAGCTCCCGGAGGCCAGCAGTGCCATCCCTACTCCACAACTGAGGAATTGGGCTCAAGGACATTAAGTAACCTGCTTGAGGTCACACGGCTTGAGCATGGCAAGGCAGGGATTCACCCACGTGCTCTCAGCCACACCAAATACTGCCTGCTACAGTGGCAGGAGCTGGAATGCAAAGGTACACACGGATGCAGAGACACCTACATCCTAACATAGGCGGGTTTCTGATGTTGTCAGGAGCTGAACAGGGAGAAGGTTTGGAAAGAGGGAGGAGCATCCAACTCAGGAACAGATTAATCTCATTCACATATTCTCAACAGGGCCTATATGACCTCCAAACAAGAGACAGGGGCAGATTTCATAGGCTAGGCCTAAGGTGAGAATGGAAATTAAAATCAGTGCAATAGTATGCGTTTTAGGTTATTTGGTTTTGGGAGGCAAGAATACCCTACTCTTCTGTCTAAAGCAGACATACATGTAATACATAAAAAGATGCACAGGCAATCTGTAGAATTAAAGGTCCACAGAGGCGGAGGAAATACTCATAGTTTATAAGGTATAAAAGAATAGTGAAACCACAGCTTCACTATTGCTGCTGACCCACCACCAGCTTAAGAAAGACAGCCTCTCAGTGCTTAAACAGCCCTAGGCATCTCCCCTGCTTTCTATCCACTTCCCTTCCCAACCAGATGTTACCACTATCCAGAAATTTATTTTAATGGTTCATTTTTCATTGTAGTTTTGCACATGTATCATTTAGTTTGCACACTTCTGAGCTTTCTATGCATAGAATCTTATCTGATACATTTCTCTGCAACTTGCTTTATTAGCTCAATGGTATGATCCAGGAATTCATCCATGTTGATAACTATAATTCATTCTGTTTCATGAGATGGATTCAACTCCAGTTTACCCACTTCCCTGTAATCAATGCTTAGATTGCTTTTGGTTCCCTCATTATCACAGACATCACTGCAATGAACATCCTGGCTCACGCCCCCTGGTTGGCAGAAGAGATTCTCCAGGGAGTTTGTCAGAATCAGCAGTGGTAGCTGTGGGGTGGATGCCTATTTGAGTTTTCTAGGTAACATGTTACTAAGCAGTTACAGCAACATATATTCACACCCTCTCTGTATGAGTTCAGGTGGCTACTTGATGTTGTTAGCGGATTTTTGTTTTCTTTTTGCCAAACCAGAAAGTATGAAATGATATAGTTTTAAGATGGATTTGCTTGATTACTAATGAAGTTGGACATTTTTTCATAAGTTTATTAGTCATTTGTGTTTCCTCTCCTGAAAATTCCTCTTCATCCCTTTACCATTTTTCTATTAAGTAATCTTTTTCTTATGAAGTTTCTTTATATATTCCATGTACAGTAGGAGACAGACATATTTTCCTAGTTTAAGAATTAAAGTTACTGAGTAATGTACGTGTTCTGCCCAGGGTGTTTGAAAGTAATCTGTTCCGGACAGGCTCCCTGTGATAAACAAAGGTGTTGCCTAGAGGCATAACAAAGGACCTGAGCCACAACTAGCAAGAGCAGCCCCGCCTCACGGCACTGGGGGTCTGGAGGCCACACGATAAACATATTGTTCCTGTGATTGCTGCGTACACCCCAAGACTAACCCACGATGGCTGGTCAATGACGGGTAAGACCCCTCAAGGGAGGGGCGACCTAAGCCAGGCACAGTCGCCGGGGTTCAGCCGAAGATCTTAGGGGGTCACCCTAAGAGAAACTGGGGACATCTTATCATTATTGCTTTTCAACATAATTTCATTGGGATTAAAGAAGTTAACCTATATAAAACACATCCTTTGAAATCTGTTGAATGTCATTTTATGGTCTAGTAGGTGGTCAATTTGTATAAATATTCTATGTGTTCTTAAAAAGAATGTGGGCTCTCTAGTTCAATGCAACAACTTTTATACATATGAATTCTTCACATCAAGCTTATTACTTGTGTTTTTCCTTATTGGACTTTTTTTTTTTCCTCCATAGGAAATCACCTCACATCTTTTCCAAGCTCCCAAGGCTAATATCCATGTCTTCCGATTTCTAGCTCAGGACCCTTTCTTCACAAAAAGCAAAGGAGAAGGATATTTAAAAGGAAAGAACACACATAATCGTACCTTCCTTGCAAGCAGGGTGGCCATCTGAGACACTGCCATGTGGCCAAGGAGAAGCCACACCAGCCACTGCTTCCCCCATTCCATCCAGAAGCTCCACTCAAAGTCAGTTGGGTCCTAAATAGATCAAAGCAGGAGTTTATCAGAAGGATTTTAGTACACGTCTGAGTCAGAACACAAACTCCAGCCAACAGCCAGAAAGAAGGCCAACGTGAGTGCAAACTCTGTAAAACAGCACTTATGCACTCCAAGTCCTGTCCCCACCCACCCTTTAACTCTCCCCCCTCCAGCTTGCTGGCCTCAATGCCATTCCCCAAATGCACCTTGTCCTTTCCACAACACAGTGTTTTTCTTAAAGCTGACCCCCCAGGACCCTCTGTGGCATAGAAACTATTATTATCTCCATTGTATAAAAACACAGAGACTTAGGAACTCGATTCGTTTAGCCATGGTCACATGGCTAGTACAGGTAACGAACTGAGACTACCCCAGATTAGACACCTAGATACTTTCATTAACAAGAGAAATGTAAGTTGGACACTAATAAAATTCCTTAAGGTCAATCATGTTAAATCTTGCTGTCATTTATAGGCAGCAGGATAATTTCATAGAAAAATTAACTAATTTCATATAAATTTACAATGAAAGAACAAAAGGTATACTCTGGGTCCAGGCAGCACTCCATGTCTACATTGGTACCAGGTTCCATATCTATAAAGCTCCTGGGCAGGATCAGGTGCTCTGGCAAGAGTAGCCACATGGACACCTGGGAACTGACACCTAAATGCCATGGCTTCAAGAGCCCCAGGGAAGATCATGGCGGCCGAGCTGAGCATGGGGAGAACACACACAGTGACCGGCCACCCTGAAACGGGCCATGCAAGCTGGGTGCATCTCAGCAGCACCACCTTGGTGGAGCTAGGATTTGAGGCCTCACAATTTTCTAACCAAAATGCGTGGGTGGGAAGGGAATCCTACAATGGCTACTGATACTGAAACCCCTCACCAATCTCTGCAAGTGGAACTTGGATGGAGCCCTGCTCAACTGGAGTTAGAGGAAAACATGGATTTTTCTTGTACCTGAGGATTGTGGGGTAATTCATATCAGTTACACATATACTAAGACTCTTTTGTTCAGCAGATAAAATTGACCTTGACCCATTTCAGACTATGAATGCAGAGGTAGCAAGACTAGCAGCTGAGACTTGAAGCTGGGTTTGGGTCCCAGATCTGCCCACAGCCTGGCTGCAATGACCTTGAACGTGATACTTTTCTGTTCTGTTTCTTCATATGACAGTAGTACTTCTAGAGTTTTTTTTAGCTTTTTTATTAAATAAGAGCATATGTACATCAAAAGTTTAGAACAGGGCCCAGCCCACAGTACTCACTAAGCAGTAGTACCTGGCACTAACTGCTAATCCTATGTGTTTCCTGTCCTTTGTTAACCACCAGCCAAAATTGTATGCTTTACTTTGTGCCACTTGTTAAAAAAAAAAGTTTTCCCATTTTCCCAAATATAGAAATCCAATACCATGCATTCTCACATAATACATGCTCCCCACACCTCAAGATCCTGATACACACACAACCTGCTCTAAGAGCCCCTGTGCTCTGCTAAAAATCACAGATCTAGTTGAATTCTCCTCCCTTCTAGAGACAACTACACCAGGACCCAGGATGTGCCCACAGCCACACGGCCAGGCAGCGGCAGAGCAGGGAACTCAAACCCTACACCTGGCTCTTCCTTCCTGATCCACAGCTTACTCCATCATCTTGAGATTTCCAAATTAGTGGAGAGTCAACTAACTGAATAAAGGCAAAAAAGTTCCAACGTCATGTGGCGATGCCATACTAGTATGAATGAAATACCACTTTTGTAACAGGGATACAGGTAAAAAAAAAAAAAAAAAAAACACTAAAAGCCAATACTGAATTTTTTTTTTGACTACCCCACTCAAAAAACTTCCCAACATTTCAGCTTTTTAAATACAATGTTGTTGAACACAAAGAATAACATTTGGAATTCATGACCCCAGGCTTACCTCTGCCTCGAGTGTCTCGAAGTTTTGTTTTTGTTTTTGTTAAGGGAGAAAAAGGATATAACAACCAAAAAGACTCTGTTCCACCAGAAGACTCAGGACTACCGAAAACTCTGTGCTGGTAAAATCCCATTGACAAAAATGACACATGGTCTTTCACCACTAATTCTTTTGGAACTAGAAAATATTTATTTAAAGGAAATAAAAAAATGTCTCCCTCATGTCTATCCTTCTTAATTTATCCTTCTCAATAAAATAATCACCTAAAGGAAATGACCAGGAAGAAAAGCTGATCCAGTGGATAGAAGATGACAAGTGACTGATATGGGTGAGAAAAATGCTGAGTCATTGCTTCTAGAAGCAAAAGCTTTACAGACTCCAAGTTCAATCACACATTTCAAGGCAAACATTAAAGCCTCAGGTCAAAAACAACTTCTCCACGTTCTGTACCTTCTCCCATTTCCTACTTAACGCCATGGTTCTTAGTCAACTAGAAACATCTTCAGTACTGTATCAGGGTCAGATAAAAAAGGGGTATATCCTGGCCAGAAAGAGCCAGAAGGGCTCCCCACTGCAGGAAGGGGAGGCTGTATGCTCAGAGAAAGTAATCCACATCCAACCTGTTATCAGTGCTTGTCACACTTCAATGTGACCCATGTGTAAAATGCAGATTGTGAGGCAGTAGATCTGGGGTGGAGTTTAGGATTCTGCATTTCTACTAAGCTCCCAGATGATGCAATGCTACTGGCCTGGGGAACCACACTTTGAGTAACAAGGATCTACACGACTAATTGCGCCTTTCTACAGCTGAATGTTCATGAATTCAGAGAAGCCCTACCTACCGGCTCTGAAACTGACCACCTAACACTCACCAAGGGAGCACTCATCATCCTGTTCACTCTTGAAAGCTCTAGGCGCTTACGTTTCAGAATTCACTGGACTGGATATAAAGTAACGAATGGGGTTGTTTAGTCTGAGGCTTGCAATCTGCACCCAGGCGACACTGAGAGCTTGGAAGGACACAATAGTTCTGGATCTCTTAAATGGTAACTGACTTCCTGGCGAAACACTGTTGTTCCTGTGCTTAAACAAAGGAAAGGGAGTGGCCTGATGTTCTTAACTGCCTATTTTCCTACACACAGCGGTGTCCTACCCTAGGCTAGAAACACTGCATGGGGAAATAGATGAAGAGAGTTCCCCAGCAGGAGGAGCTCGAAGTCTAAATGGGAAGACCCCCGGCCCGAATGCCACTGCACCCCACAGTCAAGACACACTGAAAACCAGCAGCAAGGCAGGAGAGGGGACAGGGGTACAATCCAACCTCACAGACAGTAATAACAACACTGACAGAGGCCTTTCCTTTCTCCCCATACGATCACTGATGAACACTCTGGGCATGTGTTTTCTAATTACAACCTCAATCATACTTAAAGTAGTTTAATAGATTTTTCTCTTTCAGAGCAGTGTTAGGTTCACGGCAGAATTGAGCAGAATGTACAGAGAGTTCCCAAGTCCCCCGTCCCCACATGTGCATACCCTCTCCCGCTAGAATGGAGCATGTGTTACAACTCATGAACCTACATTGACGCATCATTGTCACCCAAAGTCCGTAGTTTACATTAGGGTTCACTGTTGGTCGTGTACATTCTATGGGCTTGGACAAACATGTGACGACATGTATGCACCACTATAGTACCATGCAGAGTATTAATAGTCTCCCTGCCTTATATATCCTCTATGTTCCACCTGTTCATCACTCTCCCCTACCCAACCCCCGGCAACCACTCATCTTTTTACTGTCTCCATAGTTTTGCCTCTTCCAGAATGTCCTATACTTGAAATAAAGTAGTTTTGTTTTTGTGTTTTAATTCTATGTTATAGATGAGTTAACTGGAGGTCAAAGAAAGTAAATTATTTGCCCAGACCTAGTAAGGGGCAGAGCTGGGTTACAAACCAAGGCCTGTCTAATGCCAACGAGGAAAATCTTTTCTAAAGATGTTTCTACCTGCCCTGGTCCCTCTACCTGAACTGACACTGACACACACACACACACACACACACACACACACACACACACACACACACACCGACCAAATAATCTCCATCCTAGAAGGTGCCTCTCATTAATATGCCCATAACCACAAAGCCAGCCTGGTGACATGCACAAAATAAGTACTCAATAACTGGCACAATTCAAATGTCAGCTCAAGACTGAAGCCTTCCCACCCCAACCCCCTGCACCCCCTTTTCTGTGTTATCCGTACCTCAATTCTAGAACTTTCATTGTAGCATATTACTTTTATTCATGTATTTTCTCTCCTGGGGAAAAATGGTTAAGTTCCCCAAGAGCAAGAACCTTCACTTACATCAAACCTGCATTATAGACGCCCAACATTCAGGAAGCCTCTGAATGGTAAAGGCAGGTGGGAGAGGGCAGAGAAACTGGTGACCTCAGTTCTATCCCATTTCTGCCTCTGTTAAAACTTGGGCAAGTCACCAACCTATCTGGACTTGAGTTTCCTTGTTTGTAAAATGAAGAGTTTGAACTAGCACAATGTCTAAGATTCCTTTCAGAGGGTAGGAAAGAACAGTTATTTCCCAGGCTAAAGGAGAGAAATACTGAGTCCTGCCTGAGCACCCACCTTCCAAGAGAGAGGGGCTGATCTCCCCTTCTACACCCCTATGTGACCAGGTTAGAAGAGCTAAAAGAAAACATTCCTGGCACACGAGGAATTATACTATCAACTCACCACTGAGCAAATCTTTCCTCCTTCAAGGCTTGAATTCTCATTACCCTTAAACCTCACTGGATTATAATAATACTCTCAACTCGCAGCCTCTTAGCTGGGGGCTGCATCCTTAACACAGGGAGAGGGCTAAGATTTGGGCTCTGTGCTTTCTCTTGCATTCCCCAGAAAACACAGAATTAAGCCACAGACTTGAAGCTGATGTTTCCAGCTGAAGACAACACAGACGCGTGGCTAGTAAGACCAGGCAAATAGATTAAAATGCTAAGGTACCAAGTGCCAGGTAGAATGCCAAGGCGCCCATCAAGACGCCCCAGTAAAGGAGAGAAGTTTGCCCTGCAGGTGGGTCAGTTACACCAAGTCCACACTAGCTCTTCAACACAGATCCCCTCGTCCTGCTAGTTATCTCCTACTGAGAGAAAGCCAGGAACGCTGTCTTGCGGTACACCTGTGGACAGCATTCGAGATAATTTCCTACGCATGCTCGTGACGGCCAGGGAGGGAAGCATGTCAATTCGTTTTTGCCATCCAGGAAAAACTTGCAGTCAAAAGAAAAAAAGAAGGTTCTAGAGGCTGTGGAAATGGAAAGAAAGGAATCCACAGTTAACAATGGGGAACAGCAGCATTCGGAAAAGCTATCACAGCTAAAAAAAAAAAGCCAGGAGAAAGCACCCATTTTAACCTCCTCTAGAGAAAACACCTCCTCTGTCTGGCAGATTGACTGGCTCGATCACCATTCTCCAGACCCCTCTCTGCCTAGCATGACTTCCTGCACAGTAGAGGGTAGAAGGCTGGAAACTGCATGTTCCAAAACTTCTTGCAACCGGCCCCTCTGCCGATGGCCTGAGTCCTGAAGAACAAAGACACACAACTGTGACTCTGAAGGTAAAAGAATGTCATGTATGGGCTGAGACTCTGAGGAATGGTGACAGAAGCCCTTTGACTGCTCTGCAGCAGTGGCAGTGGAGACTCAGGGGTCCAGGCCACCCCCCCCCCCAGGAGACTGAAGCTTCCCAAGGTGGCAATTTTTCCAAGTGCCTCACAGCCCTCGGGTTTCGAGGTGGGAGCTGTGTGTCTGCAGTGGTTGTGTAGAGCAGCTCTGGGGATTGTTCTGGAAGCTCACTTAGTGCCTATGCCTACAGGCCTTTCGACTATTCTGAAACATATCCTGAAATCTCTTCAATAATTCTCTTTTTGAAATGACTAGAGTGGGCCGGGTAAGGTGGCTCATGCCTGTAATCCTAGCACTCTGGGAGGCAGAGGCGGGCGGATTGCTCGAGGTCAGGAGTTCGAAACCAGCCTGAGTAAGAGCAAGACTCTGTCTCTACTATAAAGAAATTAATTGGCCAACTAATATATATAGAAAAAACTAGCCAGGCATGACGGCGCATGCCTGTAGTCCCAGCTACTCGGGAGGCTGAGGCAGGAGGATCACTTGAGCCCAGGAGTTTGAGGTTGCTGTGAGCTAGGCTGATATCACGGCCCTCACTCTAGCCTGGGCAGCAAAGTGAGACTCAGTCTCAAAAAAAAAAAAAAAAAAAAAAAAAAAAAAAAAAAAAAAAAAAAAATTAAAATTTAAATTTAAAAAAAATGACTAGAATGGATCTTGTCATCTGCAGTGGAACCTTGAGGAACATACTTTGTAGGAAATGCCTCTTCTGATGGGAATCCAGCTTGAGCTTTATAATAGAAGCATTATGAAAACAACTCACTTGGAAGAAGACTATGAAATAGTCTTCTGACTGAAATAAGTCAGTCAGACTTATTTCCTCCATTTCATTTTCCTCTGTTGAATACTTATTTCTGGCTGAAATAAGTATTCAACAGAGGAAAATGAAATGGAGGAAAACTCCAGCTGGGCCGATACAACAAGAGTTCAAGAACTGGATAACGAAAACAGTGTTTGTTAAGAACACGCTCACAAATGCATTTACCATATTTCAAAAACCAAAAGATCTGTAATGTTCCCACTGCAAAGATAAATGTTTAAGGTGATGAATATCCGAATTATCCTGATTTGATCATTACACATTGTATACAGGTATCAAAATATATGTACCCAAAAATATGTACAATTATATATCAATAAAAAAGCAAAAGAAAAAAAAAAGAAAAACCAAATAGAAAATGACCTACACCCTACCCACCAGTCTATATTTTTCATTATCGTATCTCTTTTTCACTCAGAAAACTGAGTGGAGAGGTAAATATACTATTTTCCTTATTCTCATATATCTAATATGTTGTAAGAACAATACAACAGAAATACTGGACATTTTTGCATATCTACTTCCTAAGTAGCATTATTTGGTTATTATTTACTCTAAGACTGCATAAAATTCCTAATTATTATCCCATTAAGAGTTATCTGTGATCAGAGAAAACCTTTATAAGGTTCTTGAAATCACAAATGTTTCCCTTCACTTTCAAAGGCAGCAAATTCACTTTAATGGCCTATAAATCTCTAGACCAAAACACACACACACAAAAGGAGAATAATTTTGCAGGAATTCTGCAAAGAGGCACTGCTCTCTGGATGAACTCAGACTAATGATTCATTGAGCAATTATTGGAAGAATTTTTTCTTTCAACAGCTGCTTTGCAATTTCTAAAATAATTTGAACTAAATCATTTTCCTGCTTACAATGTGGAGACAACACTCGCTCCCAACCAACATGTCCTTAAGGATAAAATGCTTCCACTAACAGAACTTATTTTTTCCTGTAAATAACAAAGTCTCTGCAGAAACATCTTTGCTATCCTGCATAGGTCAAGATGATGCTTCAAGAGTAGAAATCCTGCCAACAGGACAGGCATGAACTGCACCATTCTACTGAGCACCACACCAAGAATCTTCATTGCTCCTCACCACCCAAACCAGCCAAGTTGGCCTAGGTTGGTAGAGAGGAGGTATTTTGTGGACAAAAGAGAAAGCTGCTTAAAAGGACTTAATTAAATCACGAGGACCTAATTAACATGGGTAAATTCTGAGAATATCTTCAAGACAATTGCCAACCTAAACTCAGTTACAACCTGTCGTTACAACTCTCTACCTACCTATTTCCCAGAAGTCACTCAGGATTATGCAAGACTATGTATATCCTTGGTCTAACATGGATAGATTCTGTTTCCCTGCCCTATTTTTTCCATATTCCTTCCCTTCTTCCTAAAGCTAACAATGAAAGTCACATGTTTTTAAAAAAAAATATGTTAAATTCCAGGATGAAGTCAAAGGCACAGAAACCTGTATTTTCCTCACACTGCTCAAACTGGAAAAACACTAACCATATTTTCTACAAGGTGTGTGGAGAAAAGAGCTGTAAACAACAAGTAAAAGCTGATGAACAAGATAAGCATCATGACAAAAAACAGTAGTACAGGATGACTAGACAGCAAATTACACAGAGTCACGACTCGTCAGCTCCAAACTAGGCTAATAAATCACACATCCCATTAGTGTCACTTCCTCAGAATACCAAAAAGACGAAGCAAGTCACAGTAACACGGAGGAAAAAAAGATCCCCCCCGGCCCACTGGGGGCCATGGCCCATAAAACGGCCCTCACACTCGGAAAATTTGCTGTCTCCTTACGAAGCCTTCACACGTTCAAGAAAACTCGTTTATACCTAACTAGTTTATACAGTGGGCAAACACTGGCAAACTGGAACTCCAGACGGAGTCCCAAAATGCTGGAGGTCCCCAGGGCAGAAGGCCAATTAAGAAAGAGTGTTAGAAAGAAAAAGGGAAAACTAGCATTTTTGCCATCCAGCCATTCAGGGGGGGAGGAAAACTCTTTCGTGATTCCAGATACCATATTTGTCCTTGAATTTCACACACTGCATGAAAGACCAGGGGAGTAGACAATCGGAGTCGCGTGGAAGGATTCTCCCACACATCCTTCAAATCTGTCCCCTTTGCCCATTGGCTGCCCAAGCTGTCCAAGAGAGAGCCCCCTGAACATGGTGAGACCCCAGTGGGGGCTGGAAGCTGGGGACAGAGACAAACAAGAACCAAAGCCCCCCATGTCCTCTGGCCACACAGCCTTCCCCCACCGCTTCACTCATCTCTCTTCAGAAACGTATTTGTGTGTTAATAAAATGATTTATCTTTTTATGATGCCTAAAATTTACTTTCAAACACATCAACACACAGACTTTAGGTTTCAAGCAAGATATAACAGGCAAAGTTCTTCCTGTCTCTCTCACACTAAGGATGGCTAAAAGCAAACATTCATACAATATATAAAACAAAAAAGAAGAAGATTCTGAAAGGCAGAAAGAAGAGCAAAGGCAGAAAGAAGAGCACAGACTGGCTAGGGACCCTCAGGACTTGAGGAATTACAAACAAAATAAAATTAAATAAACTCACTGGATGGGCTTAATAGTAGGAGGAGATTATGTAAGAATTATTGAACCTAAAAATACCCAATCTGAATAGAAAAAAAGACTGAAAAAATAGAGGCTCTCAGAGACCCTTGATATAACAACAAAGGATCTAATATTTGAGTCATTACATTTTCCAGAAGAAAAAATGTGAGGCTGAAAAAAATATTCAAAGAAATAATGGCAAAAAAAATCCCAAATTTGGCAAAAGGCTTAAACCTACAGATGCAAGAAGCTGAATGAACCCCAATCAAATTAAATCCAGCAATTAAAAGACAAAGCTCGGCAGCATGGATTCCTAAGAAATGACCGAACTCTATGCTGTCTATAAGAAATACACTCCAAATATAACAATAGGGGTAAGTTGAAAGTAAAAAGATGGAAAAGGCTATGCTGTACAAACATTAATAAAAGGAAGGAATGACTGTATTAATATCTGATAAAGTAGACTTCAGAGAAAGAAAAGCACCAGCATCAAAAAGGGTAGTTACAGAATGATAGAAGACCAATCTTCTTGCCAAGAAGATGTGACAATCCTAAACGTATGATACACACACACACACACACACACACACACACACACACACACACACACGGTGGTTTCCAGGGGCTAGAGATGAGGGGGAGGGTAAATATGACTGTGAAGAGACAGCACATAGTAGTTGAGGTTCTGTGTCTTTACTGTGTTGGTTACATGACTCTACACACATGATAAAACTGCATACAACTGTACACACAGCAGGGCTGGTAAACCTGGTGCAATCAAGAATAAGGTCTGTGGCTTGTATTAATGTCAAATTCCTGGGTTTGAAAGTTCATTGTAGTCATAAAAGATTCCCCCACTGAAGAATCTGGGTGGAGGTACAGGAGACCTCTCTGCACTATTGCTGCAATTCCCTGTGAGTGTACTTCAAAAGAAAAGAATTCTAAAGAAAAGAAATCACATTCCAAGTCCCAATATACAAAAGGGATAAAACAGGTTTTTGATGGTTGAACCAGGATGGGACTTAGAACCCAGCTAGCCAGACCTCCACTTCGCCCTCTAACGGTGGCTCCAGGGACACCCGTGAATAACTAAGTTGTTTGTGGAATCTTAAAGTTGATGACTCACTACTAATTTGCATACCCATAATACCCTGTATCTAGTACAATGCTTTGAGGATTAAACGAATATTTCTGACTTGACATTTCTAAGTATGAGAAGTTCACTTACAGAATTCTTTGTGCAAATTCTAGGCAGTAAGTAGTTCTCGGAGCTGAAGAGCCACCATCACTGAACTAGGAGTTGCAGTTACTAGAGCAATGAGTCACAGGACAGCCCTTCATGCTCTGGTTTCTCTTCAGATCGTATAAATCTTTCGCCTTTTACTAAAGATTTCCGTGGAGAGGAACAACTCTGAGTTTTGATCAATTTTTTGAGGCCTTGCCTTAGCAAGGCTAATCACATTGTTACAAAGAAAGTTAATACTCTATAAAAGTAAAAGCTCTAGTTAGTTGAGATGTAACTATTTTACTTTCAGTTGTGGTCCAGATAACATAGGTTTGCTAGTGAAAAAATTCTGTTAACTGGCACCCTGTAGATGTCAAATAAAGCTATTCCTAGCAGTGAAACTATTAACTAACATTGTGGATATCAAGAGAACTAACTTTCCCTGGTGAAATCTGTCTTGCTAATTAGCATCATCAGTGCTTTAGGAACATGGACTGGCTGAAATTCCAGTCTTCCACAGTAAGGTCTTTCTCAAAGGATTTCATGAATCCCGAAGAACAGGTAGGTTGGTATAAACTGGTTTCTACCACTTGCCTAATAAATGTTTAATTAATGTCTACATGTGTGACAGAATTTGATCTAAGATTTGCTTCCATAAAACCTGAGAGCAGAATTATGATAGAATAACTAACCTTCATCCATCTCAAAGTTTTCACAGCAGCTACTGTCATCCCTGAAAGTGGCCGTCACTCAGCTCCCCACACAAAGACACCCCCCTTCACATCTTCTCCCACATGCCCCATGATCTCGCTCTTACCTTGCTGCTGCTCCTAATTTCTTTTTAACAGAGACTTATCAACTGTCATGTCACGATTTTTAGAAGGTAATAACCTTTTTAAGAATGCTGACAGCCACCACTTTTAGGGAACGTACTGAGAGAAGGAAATGTTTCTCCTCCTCCCCACTTCCCCATACCTCCCTTCTCCAAATTTCAGATCTAAGCCACTATTTAACCTTCTAGAATAATCCTGGCCCCCTTCTTTCTGAAGCCTATCTGTTAGGAGCACCTCTATAGAATATTTCTGTGTAAACTAACTTTAATCCACCTCCTCAGGACAGTTCTTAACACTGGAAGTATCCAAATGAGGAATCCAGAAGGAGTGAGTCAGCATCTGAAGGATCCTAACCTGAAATCCACATCCCAGACATGGCTATAATTCAAATAATTCCAATATGGTATCTAAAGTTACACCTGACAGTTTACTAGCATGAGTGACGTTAGAAATAAATATTTTACCAGTGAAGAGAGTAGTACTCAACATTTAGTGGGTTAGAATTTTTCTTGGGCTCCGACACCCTTGTAAGATTGAAGCAGAATAATCTCTTGAGCCCAGCACCCAAAGCTTCCTAAGTCTAACACTCCTGTGGTCTGTGTCCCTTCATCTAGTAAGACTCTATCCTCTAATCAGACTAGAAGGCAGGTGGGGCTGCTTCAGCCAGAATAGAATTGCATCAGCCTCAGAATGAACCTTTCTGCAAGATGCTTATCGAAGAACCTTCAGACAGACAGTAGAGACTTCACAAGCTTTTAGGAACAGGTTCAATGATGGGTTTTGTACCTGCCTGCCTAACGAATGTTTGTATGTGTAGGAGAATGCAGATCTAGACTCTTTCACTGTAACATACCACTTGGGAGCAAGGTCGTGGGCAAGAGCACATTTAATTCCTACCCACCTCCAACTGCCAGAAGCTACCAAGAGTAAAACCAAAGAATTGGGCCCTTGTTAGATACTTTGAGTGTCACTCTTATTAAAGCTATATGTCATCCTGCCATTCTCCAACAGAGGATAAACTTTTTTTCCCCACCAACTTCTTGAGAGAAAAAAAACACCTCTTATTTTCCTTAACCTACAGTACTGATTGTAGCCCAGGCCACAAAGCCAGAGGTAAGCAGACACTTATTTGTAAAGTGACTGGTTTGTGGCTAAGAAATTTCCCACCATTCCAAATGGCGGATTGACTTTCATCTCTGCATCCAACTCGTGGACACATTAGTAGACTTTTAATAGTGTGTGTTGGATTGAGATGAGCATGCCCATCTGGTTGAGGACTTCTTGTGAAGGAACACTGGTCTCTCTTGGTGGCGTTGGCTTTGTTCCATGTGTGTAAACTCCGGTGAGTTTACAGAGGTTAGACTTTACCTGATTTTCATGAGGCCACAGCCCCTCAAAGACTGTTACCTACCAGGTTTCCGTCCTCTCTCCCCCTCCCTCCTCCTGATGGGAGCTGATTACTAAAGGGGCTTGGCCGTGCATGTCAATTTTCCGCCTGTCCTCATAAACAGAGAATTGGATTTTCTACAGCTTTGCCCCCTCGCTGAGGGGCAGCTCAGATGAGGGAGATGCTTGCGTCTCTGGCCAGCCCCTCCAGGCAAAGAAACTGTGGACTGAAGAGTCTCCAAATTGTAGGGGGAAAACCCAAAGATTAGCAATGGAAGGAAGGTTCCCAAACGAGCACACGCCAGTATTGCTTCTCTCTCATTTACACAAAGAACTCCTGCTCTTTACCTGTCACAGCCCGAGACCATTCATCTAGTCCCATCCCTGCTGGATTTTCTTCTTGATGTGCAGGAGGTTTGCAGGCAGGTAGGGAAAGAGGAAGGTGGTAGTGAGTTCTTTGAGAGAACAGGAATGGGAATTGTCGTTCTCTGGCTTGCGTAAAAATAAGGATCTGCGATTGATAAATCTCAAATTTGCTTATTAACAACCCTCAGCTACTGACTACCCTCCTCCGCTCTCTTTTTCTATGAATTCATGGAAATTGTTTCGTTTAAAAAGCCCTTGAAAAAGCCAAAGAAAAATAAGGTGTAGTTAGAACCAAGGATTTAGTGCTGCAAAACTGACGGCGAGACAGACAGACAGACGGCGAGACAGACAGACAGACGGCGAGACAGACAGACAGACGGCGAGACAGACAGACAGACGGCGAGACAGACAGACGGCGAGACAGACAGACGGCGAGACAGACAGACGGCGAGACAGACAGACGGCGAGACAGACAGACGGCGAGACAGACAGACGGCGAGACAGACAGACGGCGAGACAGACAGACGGCGAGACAGACAGACGGCGAGACAGACAGACGGCGAGACAGACAGACGGCGAGACAGACAGACGGCGAGACAGACAGACGGCGAGACAGACA
>VSMD01049376.1:0-45627 GCA_008750895.1 Mirza zaza | reverse complement strand
TGATAGCCAAATTTTGTGAGCAACTATTAATAATAAACTTTGATAAGCTAGGGATTTTAAATAGGATAGAAAGACAAAACATGACCTCTACCTTCTAAGACCTCTACCTTAAAGCATGACCTCTGCCTTCTAAGTTCAGAAGCTATGAGGAAACAACATAAAATGACATATAAAATAATCCAAAAGAATTTAAGATAGCAACAGATTGAGTTACAGTGAGTGACTATAAGGACTATAAAAATTAAAATGTTTAATTATTTGAGAGGGCCTCATGGAGAAGCACTTGAGAACACAATAATAAAGGGGCACATGATGAGATGGGTAGGAAGCATTTTAGTAAGGGGAAAAATTTTAAAAGGTACTATATACTATATATTATATACTATATATTCCTAATTGTGGAATTTTAGAGGTAGAAAGGTCTCTAGAGATTATCTAGATTAATCCAATACCCTCCTTCAGAAATGAGCAAACTGAGGCCTAGATGGATTTAACAATACAGAGTCAGAGAGAATAAACAAACTGCCTAAAATACTGACTTCCTGATACATTTGCACACATTTATAGAGCATGTGCCGCAATTATGGTAGGTGCTAAAAACCAGCCTGATTAAAACTCAATCTCAGAAAATTTTGGTGTAAGAGATTTTTAAAAATACTTAAAGTGATAATAGAGCAATGTATGAGAGTACTATAATTGACATCTATACTAATATGTACAAAGAATGAATTCATAAAATAAATTAACGCAATAACATTATTAACATAATACGGAGGGTGGCATACGCTGACAGCTTCACTGAGGAAATGATATTAAAGCTGAGAAGAGTGGCACTGGGATAGAATTTTGGTTGCACAAATATATGGAATTGCCAAAGATATTGGTGACTTAAGTAAATGCAGACTGTTCTGTTCAATAAACATAGAATGACTAGATTCAGTGTAAGAAACAGATTTAAAATAAAAATAAAGTTAAAAAGAAACAATCAGACCAGAGTTTAAAACATACTGAAAGCTAAAATGTTTAGACCTAATATGTGGACAAACAAATTTACCGAGGGCCTAAGTACTCCATATATATTATCGCATTTAATCCTTGAAATAATTAATAATTAATTATTATTAATTGTGAATAAAAGCATATATTATTTCTATTCTACAGATTAAGAAAAAAACTCAAAGAATATTATGTAAGCTACCTGATTCGAAAATTAGATAACAGATAACAGAAAGACAACCACCATCCAGGTCTTTTGATTCAGAGTACAGTGTTTTTTCCATTACCAACTAGCTGCCTTTATTTTTACTACTCCCCATCATTCTGGAACACATGCTACTGCAAATGTCTTTTCATTCTTTAAGAATTGGCTCAAGTATCACAAATATCACCTGCTCTCTCCTCCTACACAACTTCAATCACTATTATAAAGTATCACACCATTATTATTATTTACACAAAGGTCTTAACTTTTAAACTAGTCTCCTAGAGTACAGGACTGTGTTCCATTCATCTTTTTATCTCAATGTACAGCAGAATACCTGGAACATAGTTGTTCATGAAAAAGTAATTACAGAATAAATGACTGAAACAGAAATTCACAGGCTTTTTTTTTTAGTATGCAATAAAGAAAAGCAAAGCTTTGGGTTTTTTTTTTTTTTTTTAAAGTTCCTTATTCTTTTAAATTACTGACAATTTATTCTTCCAGATCCAGGTAAATGCAAAATAAAGTGCAAAATTAAGTGAGAATAGGTCTAGTTATAGGGTTCTAAGTTTTAATGAAGTTCTATGGCTTGAAACTTGTTGAATCTTTACCTAACCTATGACACCCAAAATAAAGAGAAATTCTCAGGGTGAAGTATAAGATGACCTCAGGCCAGGAGAAAAATGAAGTCAAGGAAATGAACAAGAAAGCTGTTGGGATAAACCTATTATGAGATAATAAGAATCTATACCAGAATAACTTTAAAATAAAGGGGAAAAAAACTATATTCTGATATAACAATCACCTAGAGACTAAATGTAAAGTCCCTTGGTTAAGTTCCCTTAAAAATGGTCTTAAAGTCAGTCCAAGGCTAGAGATTAGAAGCCTTGGCATTAATACATAACATAGAACAAATATAGATAACAACTTCAATGGTGTTCTAAAATCATCCTGGTGTTCTGGAATCAACTAAACTGTTTTGACACTTTCAAAGAAATGAAATGCAAAAATATTGTAGAACCAATTATTTAATTGCTAATAGACATACTATCTCATTTAATCCTAGCAATACCCTGTATTCAAAAATGGTATGTCACTGTTTAACAAAACTGAGTATTATGACTAAAGTGTCATATATAGATAGGCCTTGTTAAATCAAAGTGAAGCAGCCAAAGTTTAACAACGTACATATATAGTATTTTGTAATTTATTTAATAGTTTCATATACACTATCTGATAATAAGCCTATAGGTAAACCTGCGTGATAGATATTACTACTCTCATTTCTCATATGATGAAACTGAGGTACAGAAAGGTTCAGAAGGCCGGGCGCGGTGGCTCACGCCTGTAATCCTAGCTCTCTGGGAGGCCGAGGTGGGCGGATCATTTGAGCTCAGGAGTTCGAGACCAGCCTGAGCAAGAGCGAGACCCCATCTCTACTATAAATAGAAAGAAATTAATTGGCCAACTAATATATATAGAAAAAAATTAGCCGGGCATGGCGGCACATGCCTGTAGTCCCAGCTACTTGGGAGGCTGAGGCAGCAGGATTGCTTGAGCCCAGGAGTTTGAGGTTGCTGTGAGCTAGGCTGACGCCATGGCACTCACTCTAGCCTGGGCAATAAAGTGAGACTCTGTCTCAAAAAAAAAAAAAGAAAGGTTCAGAAAAGGCTGTGATATTACAATGAAACTCAAATCTGTTTGATAAAACTATACTTCCAAAACTCTTTCCACTAATCATTTTTCAATAGATTTCATTAAATATAAATTTACAATTATTTGTAAATTAATAAATAATAAATTATAAATTTATGCTAACAACTTTGGAGTCTGTCAAAATTTCACCTTAAAATGAAGCAAATTTGCTAAATAAAATAGAGCTATGATGAAACAAATATTAAACACATGCTAAATTTTCAAATAATAAATATAGCATTGTTAAGCTTTAGATATAAGCAACACAGAAACAAACATCTAGGAGAATCTGTATAAAACTCTGCCTCATGAAAAGGTTAACTAAATCTTTTAAAGACTTGTTTTTAAAAAAGACTTATTCAAACTGAACAATATTAATATTGTCAAATTTAGACTTTAAGAGGACTAAATTGCTTTTTGCTCATACAGTTGGGCTTTTTAAAAAAGAAACTTATAACTGCTTAAAGATTTTTATATAAGATTAGAACTGATATAATCACAGAATGATTTTTATCTCACAAGTAGTTTTTCTTACTAATTAAAAACACAAGCTCACAATTTCCATCCAGAACTACATAAGGTGGCATTTAAGTGAAAGGAAAATGAAAGAAAACACATGAAATAAAAAAATATGTAACAGTAAACAAATATTGCATAAATCCCTCTTTTATGCTTTCATACCCTCAAATGACATTGTCATTCTTGCCCTAGCCTTAAAAAAAAATTTTTTTTTCTACAATTAAAACAACAATGTATGATTTGTGGAATTTTCTGAGCTGAGCCCCCATATCCCTGCCATACTAACCCCCAAAGGATCAAGTGCTCTTCTTGTTTTAACTCCCACTGCTTCCTGTTTATACTGCCCCTTCTCCTCTCTTATTTCTCCTTAAAACTCCCATCCTATGTTCAAAAGCTTGTGACAATGAAAGACATTAATAATTAAGTGACCTATTTTTCCTGATATTATTCACATGGTCATAAACATGATGATGAAATATTCAGAACTGAATACGCAAAGTGTTTATGAACTAAAACACCTCAAGCCCTTCTTCCTCAATGAGGTCTTCCTGACAACTCTAGCCCACTGTCATTTTTCCTTCTCTGAAACACTCATTTGGCATTTAATCATATTGCCTTGTGACCTCTTTATTACTATTATATTGTATTGTAATTTCATTCTTGTTCTGTCATTTAAGTTTCATGTGCGCATATTTGCTACCAACTAGATTTCAAACACATTAAAGTATATTCTTCTTTTATATATACCCAACAGAGGCCAGTATCAGGTGTCCCATAATTTGCTGAATTAATGTTTTACTTTGTCTGTAACATTTTATATTTCCTTTTTTAAAAAAACCTACTTCTGATTACATATTTTCTATGATTAAATAAAAACTGAAACTCAAGTTATGCTCTTTTCCTCAGAATACACATGATAGCCACAGCTATTTAAAACATAGCTATTTAAGAGCCCTGATGTTATAGCACACTCTAGTGATCAACTATGAAACTACAGCTCTTTAATATTTTAAGAGTTCTGTAAGTTATTTATCCAAAGAAAATTTACATTTCCAATAGATATTAGTATTTACAATGCAAAAATATTACAAAAATGATCTTAATTTTCTTACCTTCAAATTTATATACATATGGTATGCAATATAACTCACTACATTAGCAACAAATTTTACTTGAAACAGCTAGTTTTAATTCATTTATTCATTCAGTGATTCACCAGCTCACTGAACATCTACTATATGCTAGGAACCATTCTGAACATTGGTGAAACAATGATGAGCAAAGAGAGATATCTTCCTTGCTCTTCTTGAACACGGTTAAATATATAGACATGAAAATACTTGTACAGACAAACATTAAAGAATCACACTAAGAATAATTACAACTGTGGAAAATATGATGAAGGAAAAGACCTAGGAGAACATATAACAGGAAAACTGCCCTAGTAAGGTAAGTCAGACTTCTCTAAAGAATATGACTGAATAGAAATTGAAACAAGAGTCAGAGTCAATTAGTCAAAGTAAGGAAGTCAAAAGAAGTACATTTGAGAACTAAGAGAAGGCCAAGATGGCTAGAACACAGAGATCATGTTACAAAATAAAGCTAAAGAAGGCTGGCAGGAACCAGATATGCCTTGAAGGCCATATCAACAATTCTAGCTTTTAATGTAAAAGCAGTAAGCCCTGTATTTTAAAAAGGATACACTGGTTCAATATATATTGGAGTAAATAAAGAAAGGCTATGACGAGACCATTCAGGAGGATTCAAATGAAAGAACACAGTACTCTGCATGAGGGTGAAGGCATTGGAGATAGTTTGGATTGAGAAATATTTAAGGGATAAACTGGAACACTGTAATGATAGACTATTAGTAAGAAAGATGGAGGTGTTAAAGACTTGCAAATACTATTTATTGAAGAAGAAAATTCATTAAGAATGGGCTGTTTTATGTTTTGTTTATATTTTTGTTTGATTTTAGTTTCATGAGAGTGGTATGAGGAAAACATTAAGGGATGGAAAGGTCAGGTAGACAGTTAAATATCTGAGTCTAAAGCTTAGATGATAGATGTGGGCAGGAGATATAAATTTTGAGTCTTTAGTAGACATCTTATAACTGAACATATGCTCATAAAATGGAAAGTGTAGAAAGAATATAAAGTGAAATGAGAAGATGACCTGTAACTGAACTTCAAGTGTGATAAGTCATATAAAAAGTCCATGTTGTTGGCAATATGAAGGTCTATTTCAGTTTAGTAATGGCGCTGGAAGCCAGAATGTATTAAGAAGTGAGTGAGAGTTAACAGCTCTTTTGAGAAATCTGGCTGAAAGGGATGAAGAGTTGGTAATGATAGGGCAATTGCTAGAAGAAAGTATGCCCAGACCACATGAGAGAGACCTGAGCACATTCAAAACCAGATGGGAAGAATCTAGTTAAAAGTAAAAAGTACAAGAAAGAAAAGGAATAATTAATAGTTTAAGGCTTCTAAAGTGGGAATGGTTAAGATAAAAGCACTGGCATTGACCTAAGAAAGGAGAGATAACTTTTCTATTACAAAATAAGAAAGAAGGATAAGATGAATACAAATAGAGGCGTATTTGTGTGTTTCACAGTAGGAAAGGAAGTTAAATGTATTTCTATTTAAAAACATCATCTACAGGATATCATTTATTATAGAACAGAACCAAGGATATTCTTATATTTTACATAAAAATGACTATATTCAGTTTTTTTAAATATTATAATTACTGTGGAAAAATGAAACTTGGGTCATTACAGAGGATACCAACTACCCAATTTTTTTTTAAAAAAATTGCTTAATTTTTAAAAATGTGAAAGATTTTCATTTAAAAAATAATTTGAATGGGATTAGAAAACCTAATGAGAGAAGTATATATAGTAACTATTTCCAAACATTTATTTTATTATAATTCTGCATATTATGTGTCTTAATGGAATATATGTATAAAATATATACATATTATGTAAGAACATATATTTTTATGTGTAAAAATGGCACTTAGATGTAGTAGGACATAAACATCATTTTTACTATGAGAATTTAACAACCCTAGATTACCTGTCACTTAGCAATGGAATAAATACCCTTACCTCAACATCTTTTTAAGAAAACAACTGGGCCAGGCGCGATGGCTCACGCCTGTATTCCTAACACTCTGGGAGCCTGAGGCGTGCGGATTGCTCAAGGTCAGGAGTTTGAAACCAGCCTGGGCAAGAGCAAGACCTTGTCTCTACTAAAAATAGAAATTAATTGGCCAACTAAAAATATATACAAAAAATTAGCTGGGCATGGTGGCACATGCCTATAGTCCCAGCTACTCGGGAGGCTAAGGCAGGAGGAGTTTGAGGTTGTTGTGAACTACGCTGACGCCACACAGCACTCTAGCCCGGGCAACAAAGTGAGACTCTGTCTTAAAAAAAAAAAAAAAGCAAGCAACTTATTAGACACTAGGTAGTTTTAAATTGTTTCAGTTTTTAGTTTACCATAAAATGTTATTCAACAAACATTTCTCAGTATTTCATTTTTTTCCCAAAATATATTTTTGAAACTAATTTAAAAAGTATATATTCAAATACTTTTAATATAGTGAAGATTCTCAGCATATTAACTTCTATTCTCAGGTATATTTGTTTTAATAATTCAAGAACAAAACCTCTTCTACCTTCTCTATTTAAATGAAGAGTGATCCTAGAGAATGCCAAGAAGATTTGATTCAAAAAAATCATTTTTTTAACTACTTCAGTCAAGATTTCTCGGTATAATTAACACAAAACTGAGAAATAAACTGTTGAGTCTAATATACTTTTTCTTCATAATGCTATATATACTTCTACGTATTTAATTACTTAAAGTTTTTCTTCTATTTTAGACTGTAAATTCTGTACAGGTAAGGGTTATGTTCATTTTGTTTACCACTATGACTCTATTACTTAGCATAATGTCCAATGTAAAGCAGATAATCAATAAATATTTGTTTGCCAATTTTAAGACCACAAACGTCTTACACTGCATCTAATTTTATATTGATTAGGCTATCATAAACATTAAAATTTTAATGTATAAATTAATATGTAAAAAGGCTAATCTGTTTCTTATGTTAGCGTTCCATTTAAGATTTTTATTTCAAAATAGCATTCCACTGTTAAATGTGTTTAAAAAGTTAGGGAAGTGGACCAGATGACTTCTTAAAATCCTTTCTAATCTCTGATTTTCTGTATTATACGAAAATGGCTCAAGAACTTTGCTCTTAAATGTACATGTTGGTAATAAGGAATCCAGTCACAGTATCAACAATAAAAATATGTCTAAACATTTCATCTAACCAGTAGTTTCCAAACAAGTGTCAGAAGACTCTGACAGTACCTCAGAGTTGCTTACAAGGCAAATAAGGTGAGGTTAAACTAGCAGATTTCCCAGTCCCCTCTCTTTTAGTCAGAGAGGTTTATATTATCTGTTTGATACAATGGAATTGGACAGAACATTTCATTTTTATTAATAAAAAGGGTTTTGGAGAAAAGAAAAAAGGTTGACAGTGAGTAAAATAAAGGGTTTATCATTACATAAAACAGAACATCAGCCCGGTCATAACTGTATTTTTAATCACATTTTTGTTTTGTCTAAAATATCTTTGGGAGTTGTCGTATTAGCAGACATAAGAAAAAAAACCTCCATTTAGTTAAACAACTTGAAATATTTTTTTTCTTCCAACATGGGCCCTTCTAATGCCCCAAGAATGTCTTGATTGTTGTTCAAAAGGGAACAATTTACACACCATGCTGGAGAAGCTATTTTGTTTTTAAATATTGCTTTAAATTATGGATAGATTTCATGTTTCCTGCAGGCATTTAAAATATGAAACATCTGTTTAAAATACATTGAACTTTAAAACGCAGTCTCAAAAATAGCTAGAGAAACTGGAATACCCAAAAGTCTGTCGACAGATATAAACAAATTGTGGTATACCCACACAATGAAATACTATTTAGCAATAAAATAGAATCAACTGATATACAACACAACATGAATGAATCTCAAAATAATCTTGCTGAGTAAAAGAAGATTTTAAAAAGGGTACATAACTATGATTCCATTGATATAAAACTCTAAAATATACCCTCTATACTGACAGAAGCAGATTAGTAGTTGCTTGCTGGGGTGGAGGAGGGGGTGTTCAGGGTAAGAGGGTAAATACAAAGGCAAGGGAGGAAGAGATTACAAAGAAGCACTGAGGAAACTTCTGAGAATGATGATTATGTTCACAATCTTGAATGTGGTGATGGTTTCACAGGTGTATACATATGCCAAAGCTTCAGAATGGATACTTCGAATATATGAAGTTTCTTTTAAACCAATTATACCTCAATAACTACTTCAATAAAAAAGAGGGGAAGGGAACAGACATGTTAATTTTAATTGTGAATATAAAAGAATGTATAAAAATCTGACTCAAATTTTTAAAGATTATTTCAGACATAAAACCATACACTACATTAGGTAGAAAATGTATTAGTTTTGAGTTTAGTTTATTACCTTATAATTTTTGGAGTCTGAGAACTTTCAATTCCTTTAAAAGAAACTTTTTTGACATGATCTCCTGAACTATGACCAGTTACAGACTTTTTTTCTTCTACTAAAAAATCACGGAATGACTTGGATGATACTGAATGTAGAGAAGATGCCCTGCAACAGAAAGACAGCAGAGCATGTTAATACATCCATTTTGTAAAAGGACATTCCTAGAAGTTATAAAGGAACAACAGTAACATTACTGTTATACATTAACAATGTATATTCAGAATGTATAACAAAAATTTTATAATGATATTATATAATTACAGTTTCCACTGTGATGTCAGATTCTTGCTGTCAGTTGTGAAATAATCAAAACTATGCCATGAGAAAAAGCGACCAATGGAAACCAACTTGAGATAACCTTGATGTAGAAATTATCAATGATATTAAAATAGCTATTCAAACTATGCCTCAGATAACAACGATAAAAGAAATGTTCAGAATGAATTAAAGAATAGGTAAGCACAGCAAAGGAAAAGAAACTATAAAAAGGAATAAAATGGAAATCAAGAAGTCTTATCACAATATTTAAAAAATAAAATTCATTGAATGAACTGAAGAGTCAGCACATTTTTTGAATATGAAGAACGAGGGAAAAGAAATGATTGATTGAAAACAAGTAAGTTAGCCATGGGTGACTTATGATAATATCAAAAGGTCTATCATATGTATAACTGTCATCCCAGAAGCAGAGAGAGATATGGGAAACAAAAATATTTAAAGAAACAATGGCCAAAAATTCCCCAAACGTGGTGGAAGACATCAATTTAAAGATTCAAGAATTATGACAAACCCCAAAGAAGATAAATGCAAAGAAAACCATATTTAGGCACATCATAAACAAACAGCTAAAAACCAAAGATCTTGAAAATCCTGAAAGCACCCACAGAAATACAACACAATATAAAAACAACTAGCTTGTTACTAGAAACAAGGAAGGTCAAGAAACAGTAGAAAGACATTTTTAATGTGATGAAAGGGGGAAATAAATATCAATCTAGAATTCTGTATCCATGTGAGAGAGCATGGAAAAGGATCCTCTCCAAGTCAAGCCCTGAGATAACTACAGCCCTGGCCGAACCTTGATTGCAGCATTGCGGAAAATCTTAAGCCACAGGTACCCAGCTATGATTCCTGACCCAAAGAAATTATGAAATAAAAAATGCTGGTTGTTTCAAGCTGCTATTTAGGAATAATTTGTTTGAAGCAATAGATAATACAAGATCTAGAGGAATTAAAAGGCTAATAAGGAAATATAAACAACTTTATACAAATAAATTTGACAATTTACATGGAATGGACAAATACCTAAAAAACAAAAATTATCAAAGATAACAGAAAATCTATAAATACCTATGCCTATTTTTAAAAACTGAATTAATCTCACCAGTTTTTCTGAATTATAAAAATCAACATAGAAGATAAGGGGATTTCCAATAAAAAAAAAAAAAGACAAACTTTATACGAAAATACAAAGAACCTAGAGATTAGCCAAAGCATTCTTTTTAAAAAAAAACACAAAGTTGGAAGACGACAAAACAAAACACAGTAATCAAGACAGTGTGCCATGGTTTGAATGTTTATTCTCTCCAAAACTCATGTTGAAATTTAATTGTGATGTTATGGTATTGGGACGTGGGACCTTTGAGAGGTATTTAGGTTCTGAGGGCTCTTCATGAACAGACTAATGCCATTATCAGTGGGAGTGGGGTTGCCCCCTCTTGGTCTCTCTTGCCCTTCTGCCACATGAGACCTTCTACCATGTTATAATGCAGTGAGAAAGCCCTTGCCAGATGCCAACGTGATACTGAACAACTCAACCTCCAGAACTGAGTCAATAAATTTCTGTCCATTATAAATTACCCAGTCTATGGTATTCCGCTATAGCCACACAAAACGAACTAAGACAGTGTGATCCTGGCATAAGGACTGACAAACAGATTTCTTTAAATAAGTTCTATTGTTCTTTCCACTGACTATGCCATAATTTGAAACAGTGTTTTATTTCCCACAATTTTATTTTCCTAACTCATGGGCTTTAGCTATTTTCCATTTTAACAGCCACAGAAACTTTATGGAGAAGCATTTGTAGGCATTTGTATCTAGACAAAAATTAACCAGGATTTTGTTCCTCAGCTAAAGCAGCCCTAAAATTTTGCTTTATAAAATAAAATCTCTAGCTCTAAAAAGTTAAATAACTTAAAATTATTTTATATCAGTTAGCTTTAAATGGAATTTGGAAGAACTTACATTCAAACATCAAGCCAGGCCACAAAGACTGTGCATTCTTCCACTCAAGATGACTGGTAAGAAATGTCCTATTATTTCTCCAACTAAAACATCTGATATTGAAAAGTGGCCAAATCCCATATATACTTTGTGTTTTCACATCAAATTTAAAATTTAACTGGTTAGAACTTTATTTTAATGGAAAAACCAGTTATCTAATACTTTCCACTGCCACACCCATCTGCAGGCAGCAGGAGTACAACTATATACTGGGAGCTATATAGACCAGGTGAGTGATTTTGTGAATAGACTAGTGAAAATCCTACCATAGACACAAGCAGATTTAGAGAGCTCATTTGTGACTTGCTAATGAATTGCACATTAACCATAATATTGTCATAAACATAGAAAAAAAATCTGCTTAAGAAGTAAAATCTCATTGGATGATTCTTAAGATGTATCTCTAAGTATTAAAAAATTTATAGAGAAATCACCAGTCATGAATACATTCTGTAAATACACTCTGTAAATCTGATTAAAATGTTAATTTCAGATTAATTTACTTTTTCAAGGCAGAACAAAGTTTAAATTATTCCAATTTTTTAAACCAATATGTATAAGGGATATTCTCAGGAAAATAATCAATTCCATTTTTACTTCAAGCACATATTATACGTATTTATATCCTAATGTGTATCTGATGAAAAATCAAGTGATATAATGAATAATGTGGTTACCTCATAATTTTAAAATTACACAAAGCAATATATCACATTGTATTCACTCAATAATTAATATTATATCTAGAGCTCAATTATAAATACCTTGTAGCCTTATAAGAATTTAAGAAAGAAAATTATTCAACAAGGTTATTTATACTAAACATGTATCAAAATTCCTAAATATTGAACATTAACTACTTTATGTAAATATATTCTTTAAATTCTACAAATGCCTCTGATCCATGCCATTAACTTAGAATAAAATTCCTATGACCTAACAAATTATATATATTTTACATATATATTTATTTTAAATATAGATGTATATTCATATGGACATATATATTTTACAAAGCTGTTTAATGAGTACAAATAAAAGCAGTACACATACGCAAAAGAAGTTCACAGAAATGAAAAGATCCTTAAGATAACAAAAATATAGCCATGCATCATTTCACTGTGCTTCACAAACACTATGTTTTCACAAATTGAAGGTTTGTGGTAATCCTGCATCAAGCAAATCTATTAGCACCATTTTCCAACAGCATGTGCTCATGTCATGTCTCTTTGTCACATTTTGGTACTTCTCACAATATATACACACATAAATATATACCTCACCAGCAAAAAATTAAAAGGCTGCTCTTTAGAGAAACTGACAAGACTAAGGAGACCAACTAGCACAGATACAGAGATAACAGATATAGGGAGTGAGGGTCTCCAAAGGATACAGCTAGGTCATTCCACAGTCATACCTATCAGTAGATCTGTTTCGCATAGGCACATAGAACTTCCAATTAGAACTTAAAAACAAAACAATCCATCAATAAATTAACAAACTAAAACATGATAAAATAAAACATATATAGAGAAGAATGAATAAAACAGGAATGTAAGTCACTAGCTATTTTTAACTTTCTATAAGTATGATTTTTTTTTTTCTGATTGGCTCCATTTGTTCAATATTATATTGGTGAGATTTATCCACATTGTGGTATTTAGTTAAAATTTATTCTTTTTTAATCACTGTGTAGTATTCTACCATAAAAATAAACTGTAATTTATCCATTTACTGCTGATACTTAGGTTGTTTCCTATATTGGCGATTACAAATAATGATGATATGAATATTCTTATACATGTTGCCTGGCATACATGTGCATATATTTCTGTTGGGTATATACTAAAGAGTGAAAATGTTTAGAGTACAGAGATCTTCAAACATAAGAATGTTAAACAGAATATTTAAAAAGATACCATCAATAAATAAGAAACAGCTCTTGACAATTAAAGATTTTAATAGTTTAAAAAAGCTAGGAAAATGTTCCAGAAAGTAGAATAGGAAGACATATATGTGGACAATACAAGACAAAAAGTAAGAAAATTAGAGAAGTGGAGGACTGATATCTGAGTAATGTGAACTGTAGAGAAAACAGTGAAGAGAAAAAAAAAATCAAAGTGATAGTACATAATATTTTACTAGAAGTTAAAGACATTCTTCTGTTCCCAATTAAAAGAGCCCAAGTACCCAGCACAATGTATCAAAAAAGACTTACTTCATGTTACATTACTGTGAAATTTCAGAACACCAGGGATAAAAAGAAAAGACTCTATAAGCTTCTGGGGGGAGGGAGAGGAAAGGTGAGGGAAAGAAACAGGAGGTAACTTAAAAAAAGAATCAGGAATTAAATAGTATTCAATTTCCCAAATGCAAGAAGAAAAAAGAGGGGAGGGGGAATAAATTCTCCAAATGATTTCCAATTTAGAATCCTGTTCCAATCTATCAGTCAAGAATAAAGGAGAGAATTTTATGGATATAAGAACTCCAAAAATATATGTTCTATGTACCTTTAATCAGAAAACTACTGAAGTTGTGCTACCTCAAAACAAGGAGTAAACCAAGAAATAAAAAAACACAGAATCTAGGAAACTGGGGATTAAACAATGGAGGGAAGAGAATAAAATTTCCAAGATGACAAGGAAAGTACCAAGATGACAGATATTCGGTAGGTCTGGAAAAGACCCAGTTCAGACCACAGAGTAACATGGCACTAATGAAGACGCTTCCAAGAAAACAAGTGAAACTTCTTTTCTTCATTCACTTTTTGCTTTTAAATATGGAAACTGATTGACAGCATGGTTAAAACAATATTACTAAACCCAAAGCTTCTTCACATGCTTATTAGTAAATTCTCCCAAACTGCAATGTATTTAGTATTTTGACAGCTATTCCAAGAATTCTTTCTCCCTCTTGGTCTTTCCATACTTTTGTTTAGGGACAGCACAACTCAGTGTTGCAACACTTATACCATAAACCCTACAAGGGCAATGGCCCAATCTGTTGTGTTTATTGCCTTATCAACGGAACCTAGCACAGTGCTTTACATAAAGAAGGTGGTTAACAAATACTGATAAACTTAAAATTCTGCTGAGCCCATTCTCTCAAGTTTTACCCTCTTTTTAACTTTTACTTGGGTTTTCCCACATCTTGTTTTACTTTCTTTTCAGTGACTGTGTTTTGGATCTACTAGTGGGCCTGATAGACACTGATTTAGTTCCAATAGTAGTACTCAGAACAAAATTAGTTAACCACTTTCTTCAAAATAATTCACATTTTAATTGAGAAAAATATTCCCTCTTACAAAGAGAACAATGTGGCATTAGAAACACTGAAGGGATTCCCCCAAACCAAGGGTACACGCCAAGATCCTCCCAAATCATTGTGAAAAAAGAAGATTCTATTGATCACTTCCTTGTACTTCACAGCATCCCCATACTTCTCTAAAATTAGTTTCCAAATATTATCATATAAGTTATTACAAAGAAAAAGGAAGGATGAAAGGGAAACAGGAAGTACAACTTATTTTACACATCTCAAAATTGTTATCTGACCTCTTTGGACATTTTTCTTATTAATGCTGCCACTATGGGTAAATTTTAATAGAGAAAACTTATATGACACAATGTTAAGTAAATAGCACTGTTTAAACAAGTAACAATAACAAGCTATGATTAAAATCATGTAAAGATATTTATGATACTTGCAGAAGGACCAAGAAATTAGGGTAACATAAAGAAATTGGTTTTCTTTTATCAAATTTATCTATGATATATTTTATTTCTCATAAGAAAAATTTAAAAATTCCTTTAAATCACTTTAGCAAGAGAACCTAATTAGAATACCAAGAAGAAATTATATCCACATCTGAAAAATATTTCCATATTTGAAAACCATGATGTATATATGTCAAAACATCCCATATTAAAATAAGACAAGCAAAAAAATATTCTTTTGTTTCCCAAGTTCTAATTTAAATTAAAAGCAAGGGGGCAGGGGATGAAATATTTGAAAAAACTTTAGAAACACATGGGGGTGGGACTCAAAAGCCAAGAACTACATTAAAAGCTAATGCACATATTTATACTAATTTTAATAACAAAAAGGAACATACCATGCATTCACCGGTTTGGGGGCTTTTGAAGGAGTGGTTAAAATTGTTTCCATGCTATTCATTCCTGAATTTTCTTTGGTAGTCAATGCAATCATTTTTCGTTGCTTCTGTGAAAGTTTAACTCCATGCGAAATCATTTTGCTAGAAATCAAACCAATTAGTTTCCCTGGTTTCTTCTGAGAAAGTTTAATTCCATGAGAAATCATTTTGTTAGAAATTAAATTAAACCAATTAAGCACTGTTTAATAAAGATTACAGACAATAATGTTTACTATTTATTTGATGTAATTTTACTACTATTGGGTCAAAATTCTATTAAGTTTCAACAGTGATAATATCAGTTTATACTAACAATGATTAATAACTATATGAACCATCCGATATATCATACTTTTCAAGGCAAACTTGTATTACAAGTTTTAAATCTTTGATTTTTCTTTAGAAATAGTCCACAATGATCATTTTAGAGGCAGTTTTTTGGCTATCATACTGTATTCCACAAGAACTGGTTTATCAACTCAACACTATCTTTAGCACATACTTAAGAAATAATATTACAGAGGCTAAATTAACTAGAAAAGAACTTATAATTAACTATAAACATCAAATGCAGAAAAATAATAGCAAAGACCCAATAGGTCTTTCTAATTCTTAGGACAGAAATACAACACAAAATGATATTTTATTTTTTATGATTGTTTTAACCAACCCTAAATTTGACTTTGGTGTAGCTCCACATTTTTGTCTACTTTCTTCTATTTCCATGATGGTTCTGAGATCCACAACAGGAGGACTGACAGGACTAAAAGACATAAAAAGTTACTTTACAAAGCATTCATCTACCTATAAAGCCCAACCTCCAAACCTCACTGAAACTGCAAATTATATGTAAGATTGATAATTAAGAGTATAATTTAGGTTAGTTTGTCAGTTATGGCCAACCTTATAAAGGATACTTTGAAAAAAAAGTTACTTTTACACATACATACATAAATAACAACTAAAACGTACTCAAAGTCATAAGGTTAAGTGATAAAACTGAAATTCTTATATAAAAGAAGAAAAAAAAAGTCAAAACAACAGAAAGATTCTTAAGTTATCTAAATCAGGTAGAATTCACCAAAGTTCTAATTAAATTCTTATCCTTTAGGATGAAGCTTGGAAATTATAGTCTTTTCTTTCTATTTTTAACAAACAAAATCCTCACTACTATCTAATATTAACAAAAACAGACATTTAATAGAAAAACATGGGGATGCTCAACAATATTAGAGAGCCACCAAAGGGAGTTGTACATAATGAGAAAAAAATTCTAAAACCTTTAGAAATAGATGATTTCTGATCTAACTGAAATCTATCATATAGCTAAAAATAAGTTATATCATTACATATTAAAGGGGTAACCGTTTATTTTCTTTTGCTAAAACGTAATTCTACTTCTTATTCCCACTAGGCAATACATCAGAATGAATGTGGAAACAGTTGCCTATATGTTAATATTGAGAATGTTTATTTCATATTGCTGCCCACTTTGTCAATGGCATGGCACTGAAATAGATAACTTATATTGTTGACTTTATACCAAGCTATTCTTAAAATGTTTAACAAAATATTTTAACATTAGCAATAAGAAAAAGCTTCTTGATGTTCCCACTCCAATTTACTTAGAAAGGCAAAAAAATAAATAAAAAATATTGAAACTAATTTCTGAACTACTTTTATTTTATTTTATCGAGACAGAGTCTGGCTCTGTTTCCTGGGCTACATCATCATAGCTCACTGCAACCTCAAACTCTGAGGCTCAAGCAATTCTCCTGCCTCAGCCTCCCGAGTTGTTGGGACTACAGGCAAAACACCACTACACCTGGCTAATTTTTCTATTTTTTTTTTTTTTTTTTTGTAGAGATAGGGTCTTCTTGCTCAGGCTGGTCTCCAACACCTGACCTCAAGCAATCTCCTGCCTTGGCCTCCCAGAGAGCTAAGATTACAGGCATGAGCCACTACTTTTAGGCCATGAAGCAATGTAAACTAGAACATTACGATCTTTGTTGTAACTGTGCAAACTACAGTGTATTTCAAAAGAATTACACAAATGGTCCAGCTGATTATATATTCAATAAGTCAATTAACAATTTTAGCCTGTCAGCAACCACAGTAGGCATATACAGATGAAGCACAAGTGCAATATGCACTTTGAAAGAATATTGCATTCTAATTATGTCTACTTCTTCATTTGACTTTTCTAAATAAAATAATGTATAAAATATAGGCAAATTAAAAGGACAACATAACAACATTAAACGAATAGCCTCTGAAAATTCACTGTAAATAACAATACATTTTGTGAGATTTTTAAATACCCCTTAATGTGCTACCAAGATAACGCAAATCCGTGAATGACAAAGTGGTCTTCCTGAGTAGGATTTTAACCAATATATATTATCAAAGAAAAAAACTGCTGATATTAAGTCTATATATATGTATATTACAGTACTTGCTACTACTCACTGATAATACAAAGGCAACTAAATTTTGCTTGGGGGAAAGGTCTGTTTATTATAGCTGGTTAGCAATATACATGTAGTTAGGTACTTTTTTATGGACCAAAAATTTATATTAATATTTTTTTAATGTGCATCATTGAAAATTTGACTAAAAATTACTGATATCTCTGAGAAAAACAGGTGTAGAACAAAATGAAAATCATACCTGAAAGAGCCAGCAACCCAACTGGAAGAGCTGGTAGCATCAATTTTGTTACTGGGAATGGGTTGTGGAGCAGATATTTTAAGTACTGGTGACTTTTCCCAGGGTTTTGTATCTTCCTTAGAATATGTAGGAGGTATACCATTAACATATGGTTTAACTTTACCCTGGGGAAAGGAACAAAAACATTAAAAAATGTTGACAATAGCAGGCACCTAGTACAGCAACTAAAACATAGTACTTAATAAGTATTAGTTACATTATACTGAAGAGTAAAATTAGTTACATTATACTGAAGAGTAAAATCTTATGACAATTAATTATCTTGCATTTTCAATTCATGTTCTGCTACATTTTTCTGCTTTAACCAGTTCTCAAACCACATCACTGACTATAATCCAATCATGTGAAAATAAGTTTTAGGGAAACAAGTTTGCATACTAAATAGCTATTTATACAAATAGTAAACAAAAATATTAATAAATTAAAATGTACAAATAAGATATGAAGCAGGAACTTTAAAATTAACATCCATGACTTTAGTATAAAACAACATGGAAGTTTGGTGTAAATGTTATATATAATTTATTCTGAATGTAATTAAAGTTCTTTGAATAAAACTAAAGTCAAACAACATAGACATTTGAAAAGGAATCCTAAAACTACTGTTATTTTAATAGGTCAAAGAAGTTATTAAAATGGTATTTCCACTACCAGGATAAATTCTTTTATTATTGCAAGACATTCACAATATGCCTTTGACCTTTCTTTAAACCTCAATTGTCTTCCAGATCAGCGTTAGTGTGAGTTATGAATTGCCCCCAAACTTCTTATTTAAAACACACACACACACACACACACACACACACACACACACACACACACACACACGACACCCCTGAGGACTCTAAGGGTAAATTTCTATTGTCTCACAAATTTCAAAAGTTTCAATGTTTTGTGGATATGTAGGGGTTAGAGAAAAATGACTTTATCTCTATTGAGTTAGACATTTTCCTTCCTAATAAAAAACTATGTAATAAAATTTTAAGGGATATCTAAAAAATGCCCTTTTCAGAATTGATCAGACTAGGAATACTGTAGCTTAATGACAATTGTGCTAGACTAAGAGAAGAACTCAATCATTCTAGCTTGTTTTGCTCTAGTTAATACCCTGGAGGAAGGAGACTGCAAAATTTGAAATTATGTTTATTTTCAAAATCATTTTCCTTGACAATTTTTAACTGGTGTCAACTGACATTTCACAAAATAAATTTCAATAATTTGCCATAAATGTTTTTCAATATGTCTATACAGTTTTACTATGTTTTACATCAATTTTATATTTTAGTTGTAAAAAGTACATTAGAAATAACATCCAAAGGGCTCAAAACTGCAATTCAAATCTCTAAAACTAGAAATGTTACACAAATTTGAGAAAACACTACATACATTGTGTGATTAGTTATACTTTCTTACATACCAAACAACAGTGTTTTAAAATTAGAGCCAAACCAAGGAAAAACAAGAGAAATTGTCTATGGACCTAAAAATAGACGGTAAGGAAGCAGTACTTTAAAAAACAAACCTCAATCTTATCTGAATGAAATCCTGTTGTAAAATCAGGGGACTGTAAATCTCTAGGACTACCGAGTCCTGCATAGCTTCCTTCGGAGTCTGATGTCAAGAGTTCTGGAAGAGATTCCACAGAATTGGTCTTATCAGACTTTAATAATCCTAAAATGTGAAATTAAAAAAATATATTTAAACACATATGCATTACATTCAGTGAACGAAATAGAGCTAAAAAAGCTTCCATTTATCCAGATTTGATAATATTTAAATTATATTCACTGCATCAAAATCTTAATGATTGACAGTAATTGGAGAAAGAAATGAGTTTATGTGAAAAATTAAAATGAAGGAGACTTTAAAACTACAGTTTTATTCATTACAATCACACATTAATTATGCAGAGAACCTGAGGAAGATAGTTCTTTGGGCTCTGCTTTAAAAAAGTGGTTGAGAACTATGGTTTGTCCCCATAAAAAATACAGGAAGGCAAAATTAATAAACTTCAGAATTTCTTCCTTTCTCTCTCTCATTTGTCTCCCTGAGAGGTCTCTGCATCCATATAAAAGGGGATGGATTCCATTCTGTGTGGGAAGAAGCATTGTGGCTTTCTGCCTCTCATATAGCCAGTAGGGCTGGACCAGTAGCAGAAGCTCCTGCAGAAGCTGACTGTGGCCCATTTAAGGATTTTCTGCCTTGCAAAAATCTGTGGCAACTAAGAGTTATTTTTAATCAGCTTGACAAGCAAGAGGGCTGTTGTGAAATGGATTAATATATACCATTTCTTCTCTTAGGCAAGCTAAATGCCGGCCTCCATGCCACAGCTGGTATCTAGGTTCATTAGCATAGCAGAGTCATTTCAAATATAAACAATATAAAGTAAACTTTTGCTTAGTTCCAGGTGTTTATTTTCATATATTTTAAATTTATTTGAATCTAGATGAAGTATCAAAATATATTTTAAAATAAAGACATTATCTGAGTTCTAACTAAAAGTTGTATAATTAATTTAAAAATAAATAAAACATACCATCTCTTATATACTAAGTGTTGTTCCATTTAAAGTAAATCACCTTGACAAGGTGATATGTATTTCTTTTGCTGTTATCATTGCTAATATACGGTTTGGAATGAGCATTCAAACTTTTTCCCCCCCATATAACCTTTTGAATATTTTTAATACTGGCAAATTTTCATCTAAGAAAGTACATTTAATATTGGAACACTCTCAAAAGTCAATTAGAAATAAATCTAGAAAATAAAGAGGATGATTAAAGTGGCCAACAATTATTTTTGGTAGAAAACAGTTTCACAGAATGTCATTTGTCTAACTTTAAGGATCAATATATATGCTAAGCCTTTACATACTGTCTTTGATGAAATTTGTCTCACACTCAAATTTTATTCCGTAATATGTCTTTTTAATCCTGATTAAATTTAATCTTTTAATCATTATCACAGAAAAAATAGTATGTCAGGAGCATATGGAATTGGAATTGAGTGAGTAAATTTTATATCTTTTTGTCACTAATTCAAATCACTTTAAATTTTCTGTGCTTATTTCCTCAGGCTTAAAGGAACAAAAATTATTTCATTATTAATATCTCTTCCAGCTCTGAAATGCTAAGATTCTAACAACATGTGCTAATAATATTATTAGTTATCTGTTAATATTATTAGTAACAATTACATTATTAATATCTGCATTTTCCATAAGTTGTTTAGGTGACTGGAAAATCATTAGTTTCATGACCATCCATTTATTCATTCTTCCATCAATCCACCCATGTCTCCTTCTAAGGCCTGGAGGCAACTCATATAACACAGAAAACACAAAATCTGAAAAGGTCCTAAGATGTCTTTCCTAGGTCTCCTGATTCCTATCTTCAGTGCTTCATAAATCAATTTTATATATAGTATCTATCCTTTTAATGTATTTTGTGTTATCTAAAACACCTAATTCTTGACATTATTTATTCCTTTGAGCTTTGGTGAACATGTCGAGTACCTCATTTGTAGTATATCATTAAACAATAATAAAATTCCTTCTTTGCCCTGCATAAAAAGTTATTTTTTTCAAAGGGACACAAAACAATGTACTTTTCTATTTTTCCAAGTTGCTTGTATAGGGCTGACTATGAAAGTACTGTTAATAGAAATGGTACCAGGTTATGTCTGCTACAGATAAGAAACACCTACCAATTCTGAAAGCCATACTGCTGTTTCATTATTTTATAGTCACACTTTATGTGTTATCTGAAGAAACTATTAAAAATTAAGTTTAATCTAGATCAGAAAAATCTAGACTGTCAGACAGTCTATAATACAACTGGCTTGAACTTTTGAAAAAAAATACAAAACAAAAAGGTATGGGGGATACTATTCTAATTAAGAGACTAAAGAGATATTAATAAGCAAAGGCAATGAATGTCAATCTTGATAGAATACTAGATTTTTTTTAAGGTTAAAGCAAAAAAGACTGCAAAAACATTTTTAATCAATTAGGGAAATTAAGATATAGAATGTAATACTATATAACATTAACTAGTTAATGTCAATTGTCTTAGGTGTGATAATGGTACTATAGTTGTGAATATTCTTATTCTTCGGAAAATCATATTAAAGTATTTAGAGGAAAAGTATCACGTCCACAACTTATTCCCAGGGGATCAGTAAAAAAAATAAAGTCTCTCTGTATTAATATACATATACAAATACATACGTGTGTGTGTGTGTGTGTGTGTGTGTGTGTGTAGAATGCTTGGAAGGCAAGCAACAGACAGCCTGCATGAAAAAGCGAATGTTGTAAGAGGTTAATAATAAATCTGAATAACGAGTATTTATAAGTGTTCATGATATTTTTCTTTCGTCTTTTTGATAAGTTAAAAATTTTCAAAATAAAAAATTAGGAAAGAATTTTAGAAAAACTATATAACCTTTACTTTCAAACAGGCTCACATAATGCCTTGTAAAATGTTTTATATCCTACTACTAGAGTATAACCTCCTTATACACATGAAGGCAATCTTGCTTGGAGCACTGACATATTTGAACTAAATCAACAAAATAATTGTATCTCTGTCATGTTTTACCAACCTCTAACCCTCTAAGCCATTGGACAGAGTGATCTTTCTAAAAACATAAATCTTATCCAGTCCTATTTTATAAATTCCTCAACAGCAACCCATAACCTTTAGAATAATATATAAATTCCTTATTTGGGCTTATAAGACCCTTCAAAATCTGACCCTATTGAACTTATCTACTTCCTACACACACCCTATAGCCATGATGAACTATATGAACAAAAAGTATGCAATTCTTTCTATTGCCTCCAGGTTTGGGAAAACATTGCCCTCTTTGTTTAGTGCAACAATCTACCTCCTTTTCTTGGCTAACTTTTCTTTATTCTTCACGATGCAGCTCAGTATTACTTTCCTCTAAAAGGTTTTCCCTGACCTTCTCAGACTAGTTGGGGTGCCTCTTTTGTGCTCCCAGATGATACTTCAATTATAGTACTTATCATAATATACTATCATTTTCTGTAGCCTACGTAAGGACCATTTTCTATTTTGGTAGCCCCAGCAGATGGCATATGATAGTATGTAATACATGTTAAATGAATTAGATAATGAATAGAGGCACCAAACATAAGAACTGGAAATACATGCTGAAATACTTTCCACTAACCTGTAGATGGCGGACTCTGAATAATATCGGAAAGGTTATAACCTCCAGAACTATCTGAACGTTTACGTGGCTTCTTTTTAGCTTTTGTTTTTGCTTTTTTGAACACAGTTTCCCTAGGAAAAAATAAATATAAGTCATTTTTTAAAATAAATTAAGTTAGAGTTGTAAAACAGAACTATACACTTTAATCAACAGAATATAGTATTTTGGTCAAATACAAACCATGTAAGAAAATGTACATTCTAGTCACATTTATCTATGTAAAGACCTAGGCAAATTACTTAAATTTCTCTAGGCCTCAGTAGTATACTATTACCTGTTTTAACCCTAGCATTTTTCTGTGAAAGTTAAAAACAAGATGGTACAGAGAAAAATACTTTGAAAAGTAAAATACTTTACACATTTATATATAAGCTATTATAAACTATGATTTTGAGCTAGAAATATTTATTGCTCTTTTTTTAAGTATTTCATAGAATGTGTAATTCACTGAATAAAGTATTATTAATCAGGAAAAGGAAAATAAGATACCAATATACTAATGGAGGCCACAACCATCTTAATATTTTACCTAAAATTATAGATTTCATTATATATTGTCCAGTTACATAGGCCAGCTGTGAATATTACAACATGAGTTATTTATATCAATGTTAATAATTTTACTACAATTTTTAATATAATAAAATGTCATACATCTAAAAATGTCAAGAATCACAAACAATACCAAACACTAAAGAAGGGGTTAAAAAAAGAACATCTGTGGAACCCAAGAGTAGTTTTTCAGTGAGGTACAGTTGGTTACATATAGTAAATGAAAATAACCTGAGACTCCAGAGATTTCACTTTAACAGGTCATTTACCAAGTGGAAGGAAAGTAATTCTGTAACCAGTTGATAAGTAAGCTTATAATGCTGATTAGAGATTCTATGCAGTGCTTGTCAAATTGTTAGCCCACTATAGGGGGATTATATAGAAGCTGGGAAATTTTGTTAGAGAATCCCCAAATGTCAATCACTGTAGGTCATAGTTTTTGATATAAACAGGTTCTCTAAAAAGGAATAGTACTTCATCTGTGGCAGGTACTGGAGTGTTCCTGGTTTAATCTCTCCAAAGGCAAATTTTGTCTTCTGCCAAGATGGAGAAGGGCAATCACTTGATTGAATGGGGTTTAGGAAGAATCAGGGATCTAATGCTCTTTAAGCACTCAACCTAGTCTTCATAAACCTGGTACCATTAAATTTTTAAGCATTTGCAGAATTGTTTTAGCTTTTTCTGTTTTAAGTCATCACTCAGCAACCTCCTTCTAACTTCCAAAACTCTTAACATTTCCTGCCTGTTGCTTAGGACTTTCCTGTTCTCTTTGCTCTAATGCAATACACCTTTTTTATTTCTTTATTGTAACTTTGGCAGAGTTTGGAAAAGAGATAAATACACTTAGTTAACCCAACACGTTTAACCTGAAGTCTACATTCTTTTTATATTTATACTTTAAATTTGTTAGACCTGTAAATACTTATATTTACTTCATATTATACCTAGGCTAAGAATGAATACAAATACCTACTACTTATGTCAGAAATTTTCAATTTCTTCCTCCAATATCAATACAAAAGAATACAAAAGTGTCAAGTGTCCAAGATGGGGGAGAGGGGGGAGAAAGGATAGAAGGAAGAAAAGAAATAAAAACTGAGCTTACGAATAATTTTGTTCTGTATTTATTTCTTCTTTCAAAAAGATATCTCCATCTTCTACTTCCAAATAGCTAATATCTGGTCCATTTTGATATGGTGTAATGACTCTTCTATCCATTGCCGGAATCTGTAGAATTAAAGACATTTTTTTTTTAAATAAAAAATTTGTAAAGATTAAAAAAATGTAAAATATTCCATTTGTTTTAATATATGGTGATATTAACTAGAAAAAGTCTAAAATGCCCAATTACTTCCCAAATGCACAGGGGGAGCAATTTGATTAGATTCATTAAAGAATTTATTCTATAAAACTGTCAAAAAAAAAAAAAACTTGAAAAAAGCTCCACTTTATTATTAAATACAGATTAATCCATTTCTTAAAGATCATGTAAATCCATGTTTTTGCGCTGTCTTGACTTTAAGTAAATAATGAAAGACTGTCTGAAGCTTTCAGTAACTTTCATTTATAAAGGAATTAAAATAGATAATAATTTTATCATTAGGTCTATTCAAGTTTGATTATCATACTTATCTGTGGGATCTATAAAGAAATCCTATGTCCTCATTTTAAAAAGATCCTAATGTATTAGAATTCATTAGAAAACTATTCCATTGGGAAGTCTCATTTAAAATACTGCTTAAGACGGTAACATTATAGCCATCGAAATCTTCACTGAAAAAACATAAACCTTACCATTTTTCGATAAAATATAGAAAGATCTTTCAAAACACCATCACTTAAAACATCAAGAGACCTAAAATGAAGGATACAAAAATTCTATCTTAAGACAAGTGACTTAACAACTCTCAAGATTTTCAAATATGTAGACATTTCATATTGCCAAGTAAGTAACAAAGTTATTTTTAAAGCATTATATATACTAGCTGCTACAAATTATTTTTGGAAATAGGTGTATGCCGTTATTATATTTTCATATTTCAAATAAACAGCAAACATATTAGACAAATATTTTGAATAAAACTCAAGGAATTCTTATGAGTAAGTATGCAAAGAATCTTTTCCATCATAATGAAATAGCAAGTATTTATTTCCATATAATCTTTAACTACAGGAGGAATACAATATTAATAGAAAATGGCCTAAGTATCAGGTTATCTGAATTCTATCTAGAATTATCACTGCTACCAATTACCAGCATGACCTTTACTTCTCTGGGCCGTAAAATCTACATGTGTAAAATGAGGTTTGGACTAGATTAGCTGTATTCAAAATAGATTTCAAGGATCTTTCGGGTTCCAAAGAGGTACTATAAGGCATCAGTGAAAATTTAAGTCAAAGTTTATATTCTAAAATATATTTTAAACTATTTCTATAACACAAAACAACTTGCACATTCAAGAATCTGTACCATACCAGTTTTCAACACTTTGGGGATAAGTGATGCATTAACTTGCGATGCTAAGTCAATTTTGGTGCTGCCCTCCTTTTCCTAACATTTCTGAGCATACTTATTTATACTTCTAGCAAATGCATACCTGATTAAGAATGGTTAAGTTTGTAGAAATCTTCGTTTTAATGCAAGTTGTACATGTCTACTCATATAAAATTATACAGGTAGAGACACTATCATAGCAGGTTCTATCTTTAATTAAATGGCTCAGCTGACACACTTGTCACAAAATAATAGTTGAACAATAGTTGTGACATGTCATTTTCTAATATAACATTTTAGATAGAGTTGGTGCTTATTTTACTTTTTGGTTGATTCTTATCTGACAAATTAAATGAGCTTAATTTGGCAATGCAGGGTAATAAAACTGCTATGGCCAGGCGCGGTGGCTCACGCCTGTAATCCTAGCACTCTGGGAGGCCGAGGGGCGCGGATTGCTCAAGGTCAGGAGTTTGAAACCAGCCTGAGCAACAGCGAGACCCCATCTCTACTATAAATAGAAAGAAATTAATTAGCCAACTAATATACATAGAAAAAATTAGCCGGGCATGGTGGCGCATGACTGTAGTCCCAGCTACTCAGGAGGCTGAGGCAGAATGATTGCTTGAGCCCAGGAGTTTGAGGTTGCTGTGAGCTAGGCTGACGTCACAGCACTCACTCTAGCCTGGGCAAAAAGTTATCAAAGGTATTTTAAAATGACATTGTCTAATATCTCATAACATTGTCACTTAAAAGCATTTTTCACAAAATAACAAAGTCTTAAAGTGCAAAGGAATTTTCTTTAAATTGAACCTAACTGGCATTAAGAATCTTGTTAGTAATTTACCTCCAAAAAATAGAACACTTTATTTCAATCACATTTTGGAATTAAAGACCATCCTGACTTGGAAAGGTTAAGTTATCAAAAAACTGTTACCATTTATAGCAATTATACAGATCAAGATTTTCTCAATTCTTTGCAAAAAAAGAAGTTTCCTGGGTTTTCTCACCTGTAATACAAGGATATTAACAGAATCTACTTCATAAGGTTTTCATGAAAGTTAACTGAATTAATCTATGTCACATTTTTAGAACACTGCCTTGCACACAGTAAGCATTATTATTTATAATTATTATTACTGAGATAAAATACAAAAATGAACTAGATGATAAAGGCTTAAACTGAAAACTGACACCAAGAACTCTAATATCAAAATTTCTGTTTTCATCAAAATCACCTCATTGTTTTCACCACTGACTCTATACTGAATATTTTGACCGTATATTAAAAAAGAAATGTGTAAACGTATTTAATTTTTAAAAATCAGTGCTAAAAACAAAATTTTCAAAATTTCCAAGATCCCTCTAATTCTAAAACGTCTGTGATTCCTAAATCACTAGCATTTATCAAATTCTTTCCAGCCAAGTAAAACATTGTTATTCACTTTTAAATTACTAACGTATCTATTATATGTAAATATCTGTATTTGCAACACATAACATATCCATCTGACCTACCTTGCTTCAAGTAAAGCTGCCATATTTAGTCCTATAAACTGTAAACAAGACAGTTTTAATTGTTCAGCATTATACATTGCTGCAAATTCCAGTAGCATAGCTGCATTCTTAAGGGTTACTAAAAAGTAAGAAAAGATTTACAAAATTAGATGAAAGGCACGTTATCACAGCAAATGAAATATACTTGTTTCTAAAGTTTTAAGAAACTTCCAGAACATCTAAAACAACTATACTAAGAAAAACTGAAGATATTTTCTTGCCAAAAATAACATTCTGGGGTAAATACAGAACTCTACTATCCCAATATGCCAAAATAATTTCAAGATTGGATATGAGGAAAAATAAGCTCATAAATAATTTAAGCAAAACAAAAAGAAGGGCATTAGCGTCACCTAAAAGCAAATGTATAAGAATTGGTAATCTTCCACCTAACATTTTCTGAATATTTTTAACTTTCATTGATGAACAACTTTCCTTTTAATATTTATATGGCACAGAGTAGTTATTCTCTCTTCTGTAAAACTAAAATGATATTCTTGAGACTAAGAAAAACTAATGAAATAATTCTATAAAATATATTAATGTTGACTAATCTATCAGAATTTATGTGCATGTATTTATATATAAATAAATTATATCATTATTCATGCCAATGCATAATCTGATATACTCTGCAAAAAATTCTGGATTTAGTTTTAATACTACCCTAGTAATTTTACATAGTAAGTTTCCTGTTTTGCTAGAGACCCTCTCAGAATATTCTATCTACTTAGAAGTAACTTTAGCTTCCCCAACACCTCCACTCTTTATCTTAATCTAAGTCTCAGCCAATACAGGAAGATGACCGTTTTCTACAACTGGCTTCTTCCATTTCTTTTTTCTTTCTCCCCTGTAACTGTCAAAAGTTGCAAGTGTAGTCAACAGTGGTCTCTACCTCATTCCTAACTCACTAAAATTTCAACTAAAGATGAACACCAAGTCTCACATCTCACAAAAATGATAAAACTGGATCCTACAAAAACTACTTTAGAGCTGTTCAGTTTGGAACAAGTATCCACACAAACTGCCTACTAATCAGAGACCAAACTTCTGTGGAAACCTCCTTTTCTAGGGTCTAGTAACATGAAGGAACTCATAAATAAGGGCAACTATGCAGCCAGAGCCAAGAAAGAATATCCAAGGAAAGTCAACTGAACAAGTAAAAATATCACCTATATGTATATTTTATACCTATTTTATGCTGTCATTTATTTTAATATATTTTTATTTTCTCATCTCAAAGGGGATCAGGGCTTTTGTCCTCTTTTTGATAACCAAGAAGATGGTTCACAGTGCTCAAGTAAAGTGAGAAATAAGACACCAAAGCTAAGTACAAATTAGAGTATATATACAAGTACAAATTAAGAATATTTGACAGGAACTCCCTTTACACTTCCTGAAATATTAATAGCCATGAAGCAGAATATATGATTAGAAAGCCCAAAACTTTTTGCATCAGGCTAAGGAAACTGAACCTTTATTCTAGAGTAAGCAATTAAAAATATTTAAACAGAGGGTATATATAATTACTTTCTAGAGAGACTAAAGAAAGAGAAGAAAGAGAAAAAGCATTTAAAAGACTACTGTGAAAGTACACAGAAGGTATAGATAACAGTGACTTCAACTAGCCTAGTGACAGTGAGAATCAAAGATGGGGGAAATGTGACCATAGTTAACATGAACCTACTGACAGCTGAACATATTTTGGTAAAAGGAACAAAATAACAAAAAATAATTTTGGATTTCAAAGCTGAGTGTTCAGAGCAGCCATGTAATTAACTAAAATAATGAAAAGAGAAAAAAATAAGAGTCTGAGAGAAAAGAGATGTGCTTTGTTCTAATGAGAAAATTGTATAACGATTCCAGCAAATAGTGGGAAAAGGTAGCTAAAAACAGCTGTAGTCAAGATCAGAGCAAGGGTTAAAACCCATTCTGCTTTCAAATTCTCACCCTTGAAGTTCCCAAATAAATTTGACACTATCTTTATTATTATTTAATGATATTTCCATAAAAATTAACATCATATTTCAATATGATACATATTTCTGAGATAAGAATGTGCTTACAAATGATGACATGTAATAATTTAAATGTTTCAGCATTTTTCATGGTACCAAAAAAGGTGTATTTTACCATAAATGGCATCATAAAGTCAATAAAATAGATTAATCTTAGATCAACCTGAAAACATACCAATTGGTAATTCTTTTTTTTTTAATCGGTAATTCTAATTCAAAATTACTCACGTTTTTCAGTTAATGCTACTTCACAAATCTCTTTCAACCGAGTTATGAGAAGTTGATCAGCCACCACAAGAACACTACAAATAAAATCCACATTTTGAGATTCTAAAATAAAAAAAAGAAAACAAGTATCACTCATTACTTTGTAAACATTATACTTAAGAAAAAAAAATTGAAGTAATTAAGACACTAAGATAGAATTATGATTAGTTTTTAAATGTATTGGAATGGTAACTATGATAAATAGTAAATATTTCAAAATATTTCTACCTTTCAGGTAGAAAGCTGAAAGAAATATACCAATTGCCCTGGCTTACATTAAGACCATAAAAATGGCCAACTTGAGTTGATCATCTCAGTCTAGAAGGCTACTAGAATGTCTAGCTTATTTATAATCTCCCATGTTGTTAGAGAAACATTTCTCAACTAATAAACAGAGGGAAAAATCAAATCTTACCATCACCCTAAATGCCCCTGAGCCGCTGACAAAATAACAACATAAATAGAAAGAAAAAATTAACAACATAGGAAGAGAACAAAAGGGAAAAAAGGGGGCTCAGAAGAAAAAAATCTGAAAAAGACAGTTTTTAAAAATGAGGAAAAGATGAAGTCACTGAGAATGACAGATTAAGAACTTCTGAAAAATCCTCTCCTCCATAAGAATAATGACTGTTGAAAATTCCTAATGAACTTTTCAGAACTCTAGAAATCAGCCAGAGGCTTTCAATAATCGGGGGAGTGTTTACTTAAGTGGCTGAATCTTGGTAATAGTGAGATTTGAGACATTGTAGCCTTTCCTATTTAGATCCTCTTCTCCCTTGCTCCACATAAGTATTGAAAACCAACAGTTCTACAATCACAATGAATCACAGTGGCAGCCTACTAGCCACTGGAGGAGACAGAACAGTTGTAGAGAAACATTATCAAAGAACTGTTATTACCTGACTTGTCTGGCAGGTCCCTGGAAATCCCACTAGAATGGCTTATCTTTATTTGACCTGACTCAAAGTTTGCCCAATGAGAACAGCCTTTTCCCTGGGGAGCATTTATGGAAAAAATAAGAAGAGACTGAATTAGTGACCAAAAAAACTTCCCACAAAGAAAAGTCTGGGACCAGATGGCTTAATTGGTGAATTTAACTGAACATTTAAAGAAGAATTAACACAATTCTTCATAAACTCTACAAAAAGTGGAAGATGAGGAACACTACTCAATCTATATAATGAGGCCAATATTATCATGATACTATTAATAAAACTAAAGACATCAAGAAAAATTAAAACCAATATCCCTTGTAATTATAGATGCAAAAATCCTCAACCAAATGCTAACAAACAATCCACTGACATATAAAAAGGAATTACACAACATGACCAAATGGAATATCCCCAGAATGAAAGGATGATTCAACATATGAAAATCAATCAATGTAATACACAAAAATAGAATAAGGGACAAAAAACACATGATCATCTCAAGAGATACTGAACAGCATCTGACAAAATCCATACCCCTTTCTTGATTAATGAAACACTCAATAAACTAGAAATGGAAAGAATCTTCCTCAACCTAATAAATGGCAACTACAAAAAAACCCATGGCTAACATCATAATTAATGATGAAAGACCATGCTTTCCTCGTAAAATCAGGAACAAGACAAAGATGGCCACTCTCACCACTTCTATTCAACAAAGTACTAGAGATTCTTCTAGTCAGGGCAATTAGGTAAGAAAAAGAAAGAAAGGACATCCAGATGGAAAGGAACAACTAAAACCACATCTATTTGCAGATGACACAATCTTGCATATGGAAAATCCCAAGTTCAGCAAAGTTATAGAATACAAGATCAATATACAAAAATCAATTGTAATTCTAAACACTAGCAAAGAACAGTCCAAAAATAAAATTAAGAGAACATTACCATTTAAAAGAGCATAAAATATTCTTAGGAATAATTTTAATAAAGTACAAGGCTAGTACACTGAAAACTACAAAAATCATTGAAAGAAATTAAAGACTTAGATAAATAAAAAGATACCTATGTATATCGATTATAAGACTTAATATTAAATATTAAAATGGTGATAATCCCCAAATTGACCTACAGATTCAATGCCATCCTATTAAATCCCAGTTGCCTTTTTCGTAAAAATTGGCAAACTAGTTCTAAAATTCATTTGAAAATGCAAGGGATCCAAAATGACCAAAACAGTCTTAAAATATAAGAACATAGTAGGTGGACTCACATTTCCCAATTTCAAAAGTTACTGTACAGCAATGGAAATCAAGACAGTGCTATACTGGTATAAAAAAGACACATATAGACCAATGGAATAGAACTGAGAATATAGGGAAAAAAACCTTATGATTATTATCAATTGATTTTTTACAAAGGTGCCAAAACAATTCAATGGGGAAATAAGTCTTTTCAACAAATGGTGATAAAATAAAAGGATATACACATGCAAAAGAATGAAGTTGGACCCTTTCCTCACAGCACATACAAAATTTAACTCAAAGAGAAAGTTGGTTACCAGGGGTTGGAGTATGGGAACAATGGGGTCAAAGAGTACAATAGGAATATTGGTCAAAGTATACAAATGTGCAGTTCTAAGATGAGTAAGTTCTGGACACCTCGTATACACCATGGTTACTGTAATAATAATTAATAATAATGTACTGTATACTTGAGATTTGCTACTAGATACTTGAGATTTGCTAAGAGTAGGTCTTAAGTATTCTAACTACAAAAAAAAAACTATGTGAGGATAGATATGTTAATTAGCTTGACTATGGCAATCATTTCCCAATGTATATTTATATCAAAATACCACATTGTACATCTTGACTATATACAATTTTTCTTTGTCAATTATACTTCAGTAAAGCTGAGGGAAAAATTAACTCAAAATGGATCAAAGAGAGATAAAACTATAAAACTCAGAAGAAAACACAGGGAGTAATCATCATGACCCTTGGATGTGGCAATAAATTCTCACAGGACACCAAAAACATGAGTAACAAATAAAAATAGGTAATTTGGATTTCATCAAAATTAAACACTTTTGTGTTTTAAAGGACACTATCAAGAAAATGAAAATGATTCAGAGAAAATTTTGGAAATCATGTATCTGATAAGGGGCCAGTATCCAGAATACATAAAGAACTCATACAACACAATACAATGGCAAATAATTCAAATAAAAATGTCCAAAGGATGTATTTTTCCAAAGATAAACAAATGGACAAAAAACACATGAAAAGTTGCTAAACATCATTAATCATTAGAGAAATACAAATCAAAACCACCATGTTATATAACTTCACAACCACTAGGATGGCTATAACAAAAAAGGTTGACATTAACAAGTGTTGACAAGAAGAATGTAGAGAAACTAAAACCCTTACTCATACATTGCTGATGGAAAAGTTAAATGATACAGCCACTCTGCAGTTTGGCGATTCTTAAAACGTTTCACATAGTTACCATCTGACCCAACATTTCTACTCCTAGGTATATACTCAAGAGAAATGAAAACATATGCCCACACATAAACTTGGGCATAACTACTCACAGCAGCATTATTCGTCACAGCCAAAAAGTGAAAACCACCCAAACATCTAAGAACTGACAAATGTATAAATAAAATGTGGTATATCCACACAATGGATATGATTTGGCAATAAAAAATAATGAAGTGCTGGTACATGCTACAACACAGACGAACCTTAACAACATTATGGTAAATAAAGGAAGTTAGACACGAAAGGCCACATGTTGTTTGATTCTTTTTATATGAAATGTCTAGAATAGGCAAATCCATAGAGACCAAAAGTAGATTAGGGGTTGCCAGGGGCTGGGGATGAGGAAGAATAGCAAGTATCTGCTAATGGATACAGGGTTTCATTTTGGGGTGATGAAAAATTCTAGAATTATATAGTAGTGATAATTGCACAAATTTGCAAATATATTAAAAACCACTTAATTCTATGCTTTAAAAGTATAAGTTTTATTGTGTGAATAATATCTCAATTTTTAAAAAATGAGGGTACAGGAAAAAAAACAAACACCAATGTCTCTTACTCCCAAATACACAAAATCTTTAGAAATCTCATCCTCAGTTAAACACTATCTCCTTTACAAAGGATTTCCTCAGGCAGACTCAGAGGCTAGTTTCTCAAAAATGTATCTACTTTTTAGAGGATTACTCTGTTGAATTATACTTGCTTTCTTGTATGTTTGTCTTCTCCACCACATTGTGAGTGCCTTGAGAATAGAGTATGGTCTATTCATTTTTTTAATCCATAATACATATAGCTGGAGTTAAAATACTAATGGTTAAATGAATACCACAGAAAACCCAGCACCACTCCAATGACTAAAGAGGACACCTGGTAACTAAAACTTGGTGTTTTTGCCTGACATAGTAAATAAATGCACTTTTTTCATAAATTTTGGTTCAATTCTTCATCTGTCTCATTTCAGATGTTATCATGAAGGGGGAAAGTAGACAATAAAAAACTTACACAGAATATTTGTCACAACTATACTCCCTGTTGTCTATTCATTAATCTCAATCACAGAAGTAGCTGGAAATGGAACTGCTAAATCTAATCTCAGCCATTACATATACTTCTTAAAGAGTTCATTTTCACGTGGGTAATGAAAACTTTCTTTTCCTGTTCCTTTACTATTAATAATGACCCCTATTGATTATTCTAAATTAAGCCTCTATTGACGGCTTAAAGTAGAAATGAAGATTCATGGTGTTTTATCATTATTTCATTATATCTGAAATATCTAAAATGTCCTAACTCTTATTAATACCTTTTATCACCACAGCTTCATCAGTATAGAGGTAGTCCAAGATGACTTTTAATATGTCAGAATGTATTGGCATTTCCAAAGCTGCACAACTGGAAGCCTAAATAAAGTAAGATAAAATAAAGTAAAATAATTCATTTTTAAACAATAAAATACTATTAAGTTCTAATTTGGGTTACTGGCACAAAAATTTTTGAACAAGAAGTCACATCAAATGCAAAAGAACATAAAAATTATAAGACACAAAGCTAAAATAACTATATATTTAATTTGAAAACATTACATCAAAAAGGAATAAAGAAAATTTCAAAAAACAAGAATCATACTAGTATTCCTACTATATTTCTTAATAACAATAGAAAAATTTTAATTTAAGTAGCTTTTTACAAATTATTTAAAATTCTAAATGTTGCTATTTTACAGCAGGCTTAAGCATAAAAAAGTTTTCACAAATGAAAAACTGAGTTAAAGTATCAATTTCCAATTTTGAATTTCTTTAGTATATAATTTCTCCCAAATATAAAGAAGTGTAGTTACTAGCCTAGATGCTTTTTACTTAAATCTTACCTCAATCCATGAGCTACTCAGCATACTATGAAAATATTCTAAAAGAAAAAAATAGTTCAAAGTGATTAAGAATAGTGAAACACTACTAAAACAAATAAATTACTAGCTAAGAAAAAGTATACCTACCAAGTCTAGCACAAAGAACACATTTATGACAAGGAAATTCCTTTCCATCCACTGATTTCATGGTCACATCACATAGAAATGAACTGTAAGACAAATATTTAATTGAAGCAAGAGCAATTTCTTTACATATTTAGCAAATAGGAAAATTTGCTATAAGAGTTGGCTTAACTAGATTTTCTCTTAAAGGTGGCAGAGAACAAGCAACTTGCAGGAATATGTACAAATAAATACTTCAACTCATACCACCTTAGGGAAGACAATAAGAGCCTCACGATAAAGATAAAACTTGAAAAAGTGAGCACAGAGAAATATTCAGAAAAGTCTTTTTTCTAATTTTCCTTTTTTTATTCTAGGCGAAGTAATGATATAATAATATCATAGTGACATCATATTTAAAGCTCTTTAATTCACTTATTCACTTATGTTGTGCCAGGCACAGTAGGCACAGTCTAGATATTTCTACAGTTTCTCTTTTTCTAAAACTTTTCACCTACATAGAAAGTACAAATACCTAAAAACAAAACTTTTAATAATATATTTAGAATAGTATACTTCTCACTGAAAAAATTTTATACTAAAGGAAAATCACAATGATGAAGATGCAAAATTAATTTGGTTTGGGGATTAACATTAGTAACATTTCCTAATTATAACAAGACACAAAATACAGGCAAGAAAAAATAAAAATTAAAAGTTCCTACCTTCATTACAAAGTAATAAGAAAGAAATGTACTTCTTCAATGTCTTACTGAGAAGTTAATATTTTAGCCATTTACCTCAACAGCTCCCCAACATTTCCAGAAATGAAGAAGACTAGAAAAGGTAAGAGGATATCTACCTACACATTTTGCTTCACATGTCTGTAAGAAGAGTTCTATTTCCATTTATGTGTCAAAATCTAGAGATGAAAAATTTATCTTCCTTTCCTAACTTACCATTTTTTCTGATTTAGCTTCAGTTTATTACCAGTTTTCTTAGCAATAACATTAATTTTTTCATTTTCGAATCTGACTCCATCTAACCTATGAGGAATAGATAAAAATTAACAATTAGTAGATATATTTTCTTGTCAAAATAAACAGGCAAGCATACAACAAAAACCCAAATTAGCTTACTTTTAAATAAAATTGTATCTCCTAGAAAAGAATCTAAACAAATCCCACTCTAAGATAAACAAATACTATACTTTTTCTTCAATTTAATTAGAATTCAAAAATATATTAAATATGATTATTGACAAAAAACAAATCAAAGCCATGACACAAAGTCATTCATTGTTTTTAAACAGAAAACATGACACATATTCCTCCCTGCTCCTATTTCAAAAGTAAGGTTATAGTGCCACAAGCAACATATTAATAAGTACCTTAAAAAGAGAGAGAATTCCAAAGACTCTGATTTATAATGTGACAGATATTGGTACTTTACATGCTATATGACAAAACTATACCAACAATATGAGGTAAACATTCTCTCTCCCATTTCATCTACTGAGAAACTAAGGTTCAAAGAAACTAACAAATTTGTCCCAGCCAGTAACAATATAGCTGAGACAATAATATGTAAGTCTTTCTAACTCCAAAGATCTTTCCAGCACATACTACCTGCTACTCCGGATCCCTGTCTCACACACACACCACACACCATAGAGAGTTCAAACCCACTAATGCCTTTCCTATCTTTTAATGGCCAGGGAGTATCATAGAAATAGCTCTGCCAGAAAATGGAGGAAGAACATATCAGTGTACCACCCATAAAAAAGAAGAGGGAGGAAGAACAGGAAGTAAGGAAGGAGAGGGGTAAGGGAAGAAAAACAAAGAAGGAAAAAAAAAGAGGAAAATTTTTTAAAGGAGGACTTAATGAGGTACAGGAACAGAAGGAATCGTACCTACTACTCAAATTACTGAAGCCAAATTTCTTTGCAACATTTTGCAACATTCTTACAGGATCATCTTCCCCAACACTTTTTGCTTTTTTACAAGATTTAGGTTTACTTTTCTGCCTTTCACTAATTGTATGAGCTTGATTACTCTTGTTAACTTCAAATGTTGATTTCTTATTATCATCTTCACAGCAATTCATTTTATTCAAATGAGAATTCAGAGTGCTCTGATATTCTTCCGGTTTTTTGTTGATATGTATTCTTGGTTTGAAGCCATGAGTTAAAAAGTCACAAGTATCTGTGTATACAAATTGTAAAAGGTACTCAAACAAGTCAGGATGAACCTTCTCTACCACAAAGAGATGGCATCCTGTAGAATCTTCATCCTTCCGATAAACATCTGTAAATTCTATAGTGGTACCATCTGAAAGAAACAATTTCTGAAAAAAGTCAGAACGTACTGCCAAAATATATTTATGTGCTGGGAAGATTCTATTTCCAACTTGAAATGTCACATCATGGATACTGTCCATTTCATCCGTTTCCCTCAATAGTTTGCCAAACTCTTCAAAAAAGGATGATGACGACACAGATGGAATTTCATAAAGGCTAGAAACAAAACAAAAATAATTTATACTTTCAAAAAAAACAGAAAAAAAGCATACCTAGCCAATTCTCCTTTTAAAATGGAACATTTTATTATTTATAAAACTTAAAAATTTTAAATCTGGTATTTCCTAAAATAAGACTTTCCTAAGCAAAGTCTTAGATACTATATCATCCTTTTCATATTCGTCTTTTTCTCTCAAACTAAAATGACAAGAATTAAGTTTTCCTTTAAAAGAAATGTTCTCTATTTCTACAAGGAAATGCTAGAAAATATAAATTCAAATGGCAGTTTCATAGAAATATTTTAAATAATTAAAAGTATAACTAAAAACATTCAAAAAAGCATAGTTCTCAACCTCTTCCTCTTTTACATCTTTTACAAGTGAAGAAAAACATGCAAAGGACTGGGCAAATAATTTAGGTCCCAAATACCAGTGTAGGACAGAAACTCAAGTAAAGATAAATGATCAGTCCATAACCCTTGTTCTTTCAGTACTGTGGGAATTCAATTATTAATATACCTTCCCAATGAACATTTAACCATTCTCAACAGGGGGAACCAAACCTCCTGGTTTGCCTTGGATGGAGGGGTTTCCTAGGAAATGAGACTTTCAATGCTAAAACTTGGGCAGGCCTGGGCAAACCAGGATGCATGGTTACTTTACAACTTTTCCCCTCTTCAACAGTACCCTTGATGTTTACTTTAACCTGGTATCTCTCTACTAAAATGACTTAGGCAATTTCCACTGGGATTTACACTACCCTAGAGACCACCTCTTCTCTTGTCTTCTCATCATATTCAAGGGTCAAATATTTTTGCCAACTGTGGAAGAAATATTTACAATACATTTTTTAGAATCTGAGAACGCAGAGTCCATCATAAAGACCAATTTTGTGGGTGCATATATATATTTATATATTATGTACATACATCTTCAATATTTTCAATAAAATATCAGTTTACAAACTAAAGGGAACACACATAATTCCCAGTATAACAAATTCTACCTTTGGAGTATCCTGGTACCATGATTACATGTCTAAGAATCTCTACAGGACTTGGCAATAGCTCTTCCATTACACTTGTACCAGGAGCTAATGAAAACAGAAGAAAACCCACTGATTGTTTCTTCTAAAAATGAAATTTAATATATATAAGTATACCTTGTTTTAGGATCTGACTGCAGGATTGCAAAGTTGCATCCACTTGGATCTGTGCTGACACTAACAGCTCTATGGGCAAAAGTAAGTTTCTCAAGTCGAATTCTTTCATATACACTATTTATATCAGAGACATAAGACACATCTGATGAGGAATTATGAAGGTTTGATAAAATATCTGCTAAAAAGAAAAAAAATACCATTAACCAAGGCTTTATAGAAACTATTAAAATGATCTGGGAATAAGTAGAATAGAAAAACAATTGGGAAAATAGGAAAACATCTTGTATGTATATTAAGTCCTTTTGTAGAACTACATCCTCTCTTTCTTCAACACAACATTTTGCATGAAATTTATTTGTTGTATTATATAGGAAATTTTTGGTAAGTCAATTCTCAATAAGCCATGATTTTATCCCTTTCAACACATACTGCAACCAGTATGATTTCTTAAAAGTAAATCTAGTGTCATACTTTTAAAATTCCTCAACTTACATTAAAAATATACAAATTTAGCATCTTCGTAATCTTGTTTATTTGCTCCCTCTCTTTCTCTTCCCCTTTTCTTGCATTTATTCAGGAAATATCTGAGTAACTATACTATACTACTGTGATACACTAGTCATCAGTCTATTAATATAGTAGTGAACAACATAAAAATGTCCCTACCCTTATGAAGGACATAATTCTGCAGGAAAGACACACATTAAATGATTATATCATTACCAGTCAAATCAAGGCTATAAAAGCAAAGTATATACTGTTTCCAGTTAGACAAGAAATGTGCATATAAAGAAATGATTGTGGCTGTAGATTGTGGCTGAAAAAATGTAAATAGATACAAAGAGGTCATTTAAAGAGTTACTTTAAGTTCAGAAAAAGAAAAAAGATGATAAAGATTGAGGTTATAGCAATGAATATGGAGAAAAGTATAAAGATTGAAGAAACATTTAGACAGAAGTAACAAACTTGGTGACTAATTAGGTGTACAGGGTGAGGGAATCTGGATGTCAGAGATAACCATTTACTAAAATAGAAAGCACTGAAAGGCAGTTGTGGGAGCATGAGATCATGGATTTAATTTCAGATCACTATATATGACTAAGACATACTTCTAAGGACTTCCAATATTTACAAGTCAAACTTGAATTCTTGTTACTGTCCCCAATTCACTCTGTATCAGTCTTAGGGGCTTTACTAATCTTCCCCTGACACTCGATTATACCAATTTCTATGTTCTCAAGAAACTTAGTAAGTTCATATTAGCATTTGTCTCTGTGAATTTTAAATATTTACATACATGTTTATTGTCCCTACAAGCTTAGGAATGCCTTAGAACAGAGGTCCATCTTATATATTTTTGCATCATTAAAAACTTGCCCTATATCTGGCACACAGTAAGTATGTCATAAATGTTTACAGACTTGAATAATCTATAAAGAAATAAAAGACATACAACAAATCAATAACTTTCCAAAAAATCATTCCTTTGTGGCTTTATGATTTTGAAGAATGGTTTATAATTTTCTGAGTAATAGAAAATTATAATAGGCAATAGGCATTAAACAAATTAATCACAAAGATAAATACATAAGAGTAAAACCTAATAATACTTGTCAAATTAAAGGTTAACTAAAAGGTACTTTTATGTGCCATCCATATACATAAACTGACCTTTCTTCTCAGAACTCTTTCTTTTTTCTTCAAACCATTTCCCTCTAAATCCTTCTCCATCCTGTGTGACAAACAGAATTTCATTTCTACTCAAAGCAATATCAGAAATGAAGACTTGACGTGGATAGGCCCATCGGCACTGCTTCAGAGAACTGCTGGCTGATCTCCAGCAAAAAACCTAAAATAAAGACAAATCACGTCAAAATATAAAGCAAGGTAGCATCGGAACAAAAACCTGAAATCAAGAGACAAAACTGTCAAAACAAGCTCTAATTGGTAAATCTCAATGTTCATTATTCCACAGAAAAGGACAGACAGATACTATAAAAGTCAAGATGATTTTAAAGAACTAAAACTTTCAGAAAAGCACATTAAGCAAACACGAAGCATTAAAAATTATTTCAAAGACACTCCTTTTAAGGAGAAGTAATTTTCATGTTATGAAATGTAACAGTAAAGAAAAACAAAATCTTAAAGCTAAAATTTAGATGTCAGGCTTGTTGTAGTGTCATATGTTTATAAGAAAAATGAATATTCATCCTATGAAATTCCAAACTTTACTCTCAAGGAAAAAAAATAGATATAGCATAATTCAATTATATAACTAAAACAAAATCTTAGAGATAGAAAAATTATAATAGAGTTCAATGGTTCCAAATGGTCCTGCAAACCTCAGAGTTCCTAGTGACTTTAGGACTATTGCTAAAGGATAGGAAGATAAGGTGAGGTGCTAGCCTTCCAAATCCAGCTTCATCCAGAGCAGCAACTCTTTTATCTGTTTCATATATCAGTATTCCAAGTACAACTGCATTTGAAAATTTAGAACTGCTGATTTTTAAAGGTCCAACTCCCTCATAATCAAGTTAAGAAAACTAAAGTACAAAATGATATCTGCCAAGGTTACTCAAAAGTTATTTACACACACAAAAAAAAGATTATACTGATGGAGACTGATTTATTCCTTCAAAACTTGCTTTTCTTAGTGAGACTATCTTGCAGGAAGTAAATAACCAAAAGTATAAACTATATCCATAGATATTAATATAAGTGAAAACATATCCCAAAATCAAATGTAAGTTTTTTACATTCAACTCTTTTACATAATCCCATTCCTTTATTTTCTTTCCATTAGTACAAATTAGAGCTCTCTTAAACCTAATTCCCTCTATGACTATTATCAACTGCAGAATTTATGCTTGTAATGAACCAGTAGGTAGAGCTTTATGATTAATTTTCTAATTTCTAAAACGTCAAGTTTTACAGTACCTTATAAACCCCTCAAAAATCAATTTTTTTTTTTTTGAGACAGTCTCACTCTGTTGCCCGGGCTTGAGTGCTGTGGTGTCAGCCTAGCTCACAGCAACCTCAAACTCCTGGGCTCAAGCAATCCTCCTGCCTGAGCCTACCGAGTAGCTGGGACTACAGGCATGTGCCACCATGCCTGGCTAATTTTTTCTATGTATTTTTAGTTTTCCAGCTAATTTCTATCTATTTTTAGTAGAGACGGGGTCTCGCTCTTGCTCAGGCTGGTTTCGAACTCCTGACCTTGACCTATCCACTCGCCTCGGCCTCCCAGAGTGCTAGGATTACAGGCATGAGCCATGAGCCACCGTGCCTGGCCCATTTTTGATTTTAGAAAACCAGCAAGCTATTTTTCTAGTTGCAGTGTATAAGTTTTTCAGTGTTACTAATGTATAATATATATTTTATTTAAATTTAAGTATTTTATGTTAATACATTAAGTATATACTTAAACACATAATTTTAAAATAGATATTAAATTATTTTAGAGAAATATACTGATATGTTAGCACAAGGAGCCAAAATGAGAATTCTACTTAAAAGAAATAAGAGATCTTTGTATGCTAGTGATCTAGAAGTAAACTATCTTTAAAATGTGAATAGTTATAATCTCTAAATATAGATAATGTATACATTTGCATAAAACAAAATCTGGAAAATATTTCCAATTACACATCAAATTTGTAATATTGCCTGCTTAATCTTTACTGTCAGAATAGTTACATATGTCTATGCAATTCAATATTATTCATCAGTACTCAGTATATATACCAAATAAACTCAACAAACCCCTTATTTATTTTCATTTTAAGCACAATAAATGCAATTTTAAGTTATAATTTAACAAATCAATACTGTACAATATTAGATTAAATGCTGTCATACTTTCTCTGAAATAGAAGCTCCATACTAATTAGTATTAGATATCAAAAATAAGTAACAAAGTAAACAGGAATCATCATTAAAACAGCAATGCATTTTCACATTATCACGTGCCCCACAGCTATAAACTGGGAATAAGACTACTATACACCTTTACATAAATATATACTCACCCTTCCAGCTCCATCCATCGCAAGAATGCAAATATTTTGACCCCCATTTTCTTTCAAATGTTCAGGATCAACTTTGTATTCCATACGACCACCAGACACAAGAACCTTTTTCAAGTTCAGCTGTCTAGATGAAAAAAAAAGTCCTAGGTTAATATGTTCTCTAAAATACACAGGCTAAACTTTAAAGAAATTATATTCAAACAATAATCTGTAGGCAATTATTGTGAAAGGTGAAGTAAACTGATCCAGTCTTTGGTATCCCTAGTCCTTTCATGCTATAAGTTTCCCCTACAAGGTGGTTGTTTTTTCTATGGAAAAACATCTTTAGCTCTCAAACATCTTTACTCACACAAACGTACACATTAAATACCTAAAACCTTGCCTGCTAACGCACACATTCATTCTGGATTTTAAATAACTGGTAAGACTATAACCTTCTAAGTGCATTTGCATTTTAACAAAAAAGATAAGTTTTAAACCTAAAAATTAAACAGAAATGCTGAATTTCAAATTTAGCCAATCTTAAACAGATACAGCTACTGTAAAAGTCACCTCTACTGCTATTTGATAATTCACCCATTAGCCACATATTTCCTTCTATCTTTACATCTGATGTGCACAGCATTGTGTAAAACCTGCCTGCTTCTACTCCAATGATTATCCTCCCTTTCAAATAGCTTGCCTGTATTAAAGAAAAAAACACTCCTCAAAATTACTATATTATAACTTAATCAGTAACAAAAGGATTTTCTTAGCGAAAACTTGGATATAACTTATATTTAAGTGCTCTAATGTTATAAGGGCAAGTTTTACAAATGTTAACTAAAAATATAACCTAACAGCTCACCAAATACCTCAAGCTGAGGAAAAAACTTATTTAGTCAGCTCTAAGAAACATGCATGCTCACATTTTCATGTTTCTATAACTGAAATATTATCTACAATGAAGTCAAAAGTAACTTTCCAGTTGTCATACAGAGAAGATAAGTTGTGAAAAATTGATGTTTAACATTTTCTGCTCAGCTAACTTCATGGATGGTACCCGTTTATTAAGTTACCATCTCTTTTCCATCAGTACAAGCACATTTTATTTCATTCAAATTTAAATTGCTAATTGCTTTACAAGTTAGATGAATTCTCTAAAATTCCTGCACATAACTGTTTCCACTAGTTGAACTATACTCTTTCAGAAATCATTTGTATTGTGCAAACACCTATTTCTGTACTTGTATTAGTATGATTATATAATGAAATATTATATAAACTAATGAAACAGTCTGAAAAACTTCTATAAAAATGGAATACTTTGGAATGACAATAAATATGCAAAAAAAAACGGCTATCAAATCAGATATGGATTAATCAAAAGACTGAAAATGTAATAAAAATATAGGATTCTGTACTATATGTCACAATTGTTTTTAATCACTTGCTCCTTAAATCATTCAAAATGAGGGGATGGGTATATACAAACATAATGAGTGAGATGTGCAACATCTGGGGGATGGTCACGCTTGAAGCTCTGACTCGAGGGGCGAGGGGGAGCATGGGCAATATATGTAACCTTAACATTTGTACCCCCATAATATGCTGAAATAAAAAAAAAATGGAAAAAAAAGACAAAATGAAATCACAGGTGACAAATCATGAGTATGGTTTATACGAAAAGACAAAGAACTCCATTTGGCAGACCCATTCATACTGAAAACTTTATGCTCCTCCACTCAGACTTTTTGATTAGCCAACCAACTGCTACTTTACTGCATGCTACTCTAAAATGCTTTCAGATAACAAGGGTCTACACAAATATAAAAAAATATACCAGTTAGATATAAACAAGAGTCTGGGCCGGGCGCGGTGGCTCAAGCCTGTAATCCTAGCACTCTGGGAGGCCGAGGTGGGCAGATCGTTTGAGCTCAGGAGTTCGAGACCAGCCTGAGCAAGAGCGAGACCCCATCTCTACTATAAATAGAAAGAAATTAATTGGCCAACTAATATATAGAGAAAAAATTAGCCGGGCATGGTGGCACATGCCTGTAGTCCCAGCTACTTGGGAGGCTGAGGCAGCAGGATTGCTTGAGCCCAGGAGTTTGAGGTTGCTGTGAGCTAGGCTGACGCCATGGCACTCACTCTAGCCTGGGCAATAAAGTGAGACTCTGTCTCAAA